>CM040243.1:264696664-264722886 GCA_022545495.1 Chrysanthemum lavandulifolium | reverse complement strand
CGATGTGTGTATGGTCGAGGAAGCCAATGACATTCTCAAGGCTTGCCATTACGGACCCTCTTGGGGACATCATAGCCCCAACTACACCGCCAAGAAGGTGTTTGATTCCGGATTTTATTGGCACACGATTTACAAGGATGCCCATGAATTTGTCAAAACACAGCGACGCTTGTCAGCGTCACGGAAATATCTCACAAAGAAATGAAATGCCAAAACGCCATTCAAGTGTGTGAGATTTTTGACATCCGGGGCATTGACTTTATGGGCCATTTCCTTCATCTCGAGGAAATAAATACATACTAGTGGCCGTTGACTATTTGTCAAAATGGGTTGAAGCGAAAGCTTTGCCTACCAACGATGCCCAAGTTGTTGTGAAATTCTTAAAATCTCTTTTGCTAGGTTTGGAACTCCACGAGCTATAATCGGTGATCGTGATACGCATTTCTGCAATGACCGGTTTGATAAAGTCATGCAAAAGTATGGTGTAACTCACCGTCTCTCTCTGCGTACCACCCCGAACAAGTGGGCAAGTGGAAGTTTCCAACCGAGGATTAAAAGAATTACGGAGAGGACGGTGGCGAAACCGTGCCTCTTGGTCGGATAAGCTAGATGGCGCTCTGGGCCTTCCGTGCGACTTATAAAACACCCATGGGGTGTACTCCATACAAGCTAGTGTGCGGAAAGGCGTGTCATCTGCCGATTGAGCTTGAGCACAAGGCATACGGGCCTTGAAACATGCCAACCGATGTTCAGACGGTGGTGATCACCGGAAAGTTCAAATGAATGAATTAAATGAACTCCGTGATCAAGCATACGAGAACTCTTTGATCTACAAAGAAAAGACAAAGAAGATTCATGACTCCAAAATCAAAAACCACGTTTTCAACGTCGGTGATCGAGTCTTTCTTTTCAACTCAAGATTGAAGATTTTCTCGGGAAAACTAAAATCCCGCTAGTCTGGACCATTCACCATCACTAAAGTATTTCCTTATGGAACCATTGAGTTATCTCAACCCGATGGTCCAAATTTTAAAGTGAATGGTCATCGATTGAAACACTATTTTGGAGAGGACATTCCACATGTTGTCCCGGATCTACAAACTTTCCCCATGAACCAATGAATGCGGGGATCGAGTCAAGCTAGCGACTGGGAATCAAAAACAAGTAGCACACTATATGGGTTTTCACCCATATTTCGACTTCTTTCTACTTTCTACCACCCTAGTGTGGGGAGTTGCCCATTGTTGTATATAAGTTTTCTAAAAAAAAAAAAAAAAAAAAAACTTTCAAAATAATGGTTGTAATATTTCCCTTTTCGTTCTATGTTTCGGCATAACTGCGGTACTTTGAATATTGGGGCAATATTCATTTCTAGTGTGGGGGAATTCTCACGAATTTTATCATGTAATTATACCACCCAATACATCCATTTTGGCCAATTTTTTTTTTTTTTTTTTTGGAGTAAGTGTTTTGCACTTACTTAGCTTATAGTTATCGATCCGCCATGTCTAATAAACAAAAGGATTGGCTAATCCGAGAGCAAGCGGCTCTTAGTAAAGATATCTCAAATCCGTTGACTTGCAATTTGCCCAAAATTGTATGGTGTTATTCGCCATATCTTTAATTAGTGAAGAGTTGGCTAGCCCGCAAGTTTATGGCTTGTGGTAAAGGCGGTTGGAAAACCATAATTGGTAATCAACTCACCAAAGATATTTTATCTAAGAGTTGGCTAGTCCGAGCAAACGGCTTCGGTAAAGACAAATCAAATCCGTTGAAAATTTGGTGATTTGCTCAAAATCATATGGTTATCGATGTACCATAGTTCTTACTTGAACTGAAACATTTGGCTACTCCAAAAGTAATGGCTTTTGGTAAAGAGATTCAAATCCATTAAGTTTTCATAAAAGATTGCTAGGGACTAGCAATAGTTTAGTGTGGGGATTGATGAGTGTGTAAATACTCATCATTTTGGTCAAATATGAGCGCAAAACATTTAAAACACTCGAAATGCATCAAAATCTTGAAAATATCTCAAAATTGCATTTTATATGTTTCGGATGCAAAATGTTTAAAATCGGATGAAAACGAGCTAAGTTTGCATAATTGGCGGTTTGATCCTCGAACTTTCAAATCTTGACAAAATCGGGTCCACGAGCATTTGTTTTGGAATAAAAGTCAACCCAAGTCCTTTCAAAATCAAAATTTGTCAAAATGATCCTTAGGTAAAAGTTTGGAGAATTTACAAGTTTGGTCCTTGAGTTTCAAAATTGGCAAAAATAGTCCTTGGAAGTTTAAAAATATCTTTAATGGTCCTTGTACTATTGAAACTTGTCATAATTGGTCCCTTGGAATAACTTTGAAAATTTGGCAGTTTTGGTCCCTCAAATATCAGAAAATGCAAGTTTGGTCCTTGTTATTTAATACCATGACCCTTGAACCCCTTGCTTGAGCTTGAACCCCTGCCATAATACCACTTGACCCCCCTTGACCCTTGAACCCCGTCCACTAATAATACACCCGGTCAATATCTTGGTCAAACTCCCCTTTTCCCTCCAACACTTCACCTTCACCAACTGCTCTGCAAATCCAGTCCTCCCCTCACCTCCAGCTCACATACACCTCTCCATGTCCCCTCCACCTCCACAACAAACCAAATGCAATTAATGTATCTCCATCCTTGCACTCAACCCCCCCAGTTGCTATATTAGTTTTGGCACCAAAATTCATCAAACGGCCAATATTGACTCAAGTGATCCAATGGCTCAGATTAGTGGTGGGATTTGCTCAGAGGACACGTGGGAAGACTTTTGATGTATAAATAGAGGAAGAGAAGGAGAGAAGAAGAGTAGTTCTTAGTTTTAGTTTTCTTGTATGTCGTTCTTATTTCCATTGTCTTAATTAGTTTCAAAAATTGTAATCTTAAGTCTTCCTGAACTGAACTAAAGCTATTCAGTTATTGTAATTTGCTTTCAAGTATTAATTCAAGGTTTTATATAAGTTTCATGTTTTTATATCCACTGTTAAAAAACCAGTTTTTATGCTCTTATATTCGAGCTTCAATTAGCTTATTTCTAGTTCCAATAAGCTTATTTAAGCTACTCATAGCTTCTGGTAAGCTCATAACTCAAGTTCAAACAAATTTGGAACTTGGTCAACAAAAGTCAACTATGATAAAATGGGAAGTTGAAATGGTTTAGATACTTGATGCAGAGCTGGAATGGGTTGGAATTGATTAAAATAGTGTAGATTGGGTTCTGGTATAAGCTGCTAATAAGCTGGACTGCTTGTGAGTACTTCACCTATTTCAATACCATTATATTTTGCATAATCTTAATCTGTCTAAGTTTGTTGTTAGCTATAGCTTAGACCTGTTTATTTAGTTGTCATTAGGTTAACTTGATTCAGTTTAAGTGTTAGCATAAGCTAGTTCAGTAGTTAGCTTAATTAAGTTTGCATAACAGTTTTAAAGTAGTGTTTGGATCATAAGGTCAATATGAGTTTGAGGTCATTTCAGTGATTGGAATTGGTTGCTTAAGTCTCAAATGGTTACATAATAGTTATTTGTCATTAGTCTGCATTTTAAACCAGGGAAAGTCAAAATTGCACATAATCTGTCCTTGTGATCAGATTTGTTTGAATCAGTGGCTTCTTTCTTACATTTAGGTTTAGAACTAGTTAAGCTAGCTTGCATTAGTTTCATTTCATCTTAAATCATCAATATCAGTTCACAAATTAAGCTCAAATCTCACTTTAGTCAAACTCTCAAAACTGTCAAAAGTCAAAAAGTGAAAAACTCAGTTTTCACCAACCTTGGTTGATTTTTCATAGCCTCAATTTTGGTTCAATTCAAGTGAAATTTTGGGCTTAACAACTTCAATTGGTCAAGTTTTGAAATCTGATTTTTTTCAAATTTTTGGAAACAGTTTTAAGCAATTAATCAGCTGCTCAATAAGCTGAAAAGTGCCCTGTGCACACTCAGCATACACTGAGTGTGAAACAGGCCTCTTGCAAGCTTTTCACAAGCTTCAAATTAGCTTTCTAAGGTCTGAAACTTGGTATTGAGATAGTTAAGCTGGTGGTCTTGAGGTCTCCAGTTTTGGTTTTCACATTGGCTTATTGAATAAGCTGGTACTTTAGCTCAAAAGTAGATAGAAAAACTGTTTTGGCACTTAAGTTTAAATCACCAAATCATTGTAGCTTATAATTCAATGGTATAGCTTAGTTGAATTTAGCTCATTTAAGGTAGTTATAGCATAATCTAGCTTCTGTGATCAATTGGTGCTCATTTGTGGCCTTTAGCTTATTTTGAGTGCTTATTTATAAGCATTTTTCACTGCAGCTTCATAATCCTTCACATAAGCCCTGGTTTTTATATTTTTCATAGATTTAGAATATTATTTTAGACTTTTCCTAAATTTTTCATAATTTTCCATTGCTGTTTGATATTTTTCCTTATTTAAAACAGTTTTTAGGACTTTTTAAATAGCTTTTAATCCAAATAAATCAGAAAAGCTTCAAAAAAATAAGTTTTCAATTTTCATAGATTAAGATAAATATAAAAAGCCACAAAAATATTTTTCCATAATTTTCCTAGTTTAAATAGTAATTTTAGCAATTTAATTAGTTTAAAATAGTTTTTAAATCATAGAAATTAGAATATAAATCGAGAAAATACAAATCCAATTTTCAAAAGTTTTTTAGTTATTTTAGATTTTTGAAAAATAGTTTCACAATTTTCCTCTTTATTTTCATAATTTTTAGTATTTTAATTTAGTTTTAAAAGTTAAAATTAGTTTTTAATTTAAATTTATAAAAGAAAAATCAAGAAAATCAAATTTTAAAAGTAGTGATAGCGTTTATTTAATATAATTTAGCTTTTTAATTCTCTTTCATTTTTCCTTTGTCATCTAGTATCAATCATAACCATTTTCCCGTTCAATATCACCCGATCACTATATCGTTTGGTTATTGATCATGGCACTCGTTGGGACTTAACGACACAGAAACACTAAACTCTCTGGACTTAATTGCATTGCGTTCTCAAGTATCGACTTTTATTACGGTTGACCATTACATTAGGATCCAAATATTATGTGTTTGATTATTCGGGTGGTCTAGGAGATCAAAATACATGTTTGCCATTAGAGAGAAAGTTAGAGTTGGGTGTTTTCTTGGTAGAGAGTTACTTCACAAAATGTAGAATATTAGATTGAAGCACCACCCTTCCATGGATGGAAGGGGTATTTATCTACACAATACCGACCTCCTATCGGCTGTGGATCGGGGATACGATGGGTAAAGACCCGTCCTTCCTCCACGATGTTACACTATGCTAAACTAAACTAATAACTAACTAATAAAGCGATAAATAACGTAAACAACGACAAATCTGAGCTAACTTATGCTAGATAATATTTGGGGTGGCCGGCACTTCACTATGGAATTTTCTAATTCTAACAATCTCCCAAGGGAGGTCACCCATGATTTACATTTGGAATCCTAGCATTCTTTCTTTGTCTTTGTTCTTGAGCTCGTAGAGTTGAATTCTTCAATTCGCAATCTTTGTGTAAGCGGTGACACTTCATAGTCCGCATATTTTGTACTTTTAGTGGAGGCCTTTAAGCGATCCACATCTTTGATGATCTTTGAGCTTTCTTTGAGATCATCGACCACAAGAAATCTCGGATCACCCTTTATTGTGTTGCCATCATGTGAAGTTGTGACTTTCGGACCGACATGCTCACACTTTTGAATCATGACATCTTTCCATCGAGTAGCGGAAGCCTTCTTGGTTCATGATATTTGCGGTGAAGCATAAGCATAGTATGAAATATCGAGCCGGGTTATGTAGATATGCACCGATCATGATTTCTTCAATTAAGTGTGGAAGGCGTGAGCATGCGGCTTAGGATTGACTCCTCAATTACGATCGGTGCAACCGTCAAATGTACTGCAAACAACAGTTAGCAATAAAACACACGAAAGTGTCTTTGACCACTTTCGTTGAATTGAGTACACGGCCCACGGTTCCCGTTGATCGATTACAAATCTTGCTGTGATCGGTGGGATTCCTAAGAATCTCCTTGACAAGGTTTCGCATTTGTTCTAGTTGTTCTCAAACCGGAACGTCTCAAAGAAGACAACACGGGTGAGTGAACCGACAAATTGAGATTCAGATTGATGAAAATGATTAGAAAAACAATCGTGTATTGCTTGAAGAAAGAGTTTTGCAATCGACGAAGGTTTTATGAGAAAGATCAATTTTCAATCAAAATACTTTTGTATTACGAATGAGTACACATTCGACGTGCTAGCGAAAAGAAGAGATTCGTACATCGAGCGGTTTTCTAAAAGTATTTTCAATCGAGAGATACTTTTGAATTTGAAAATGAATACAAATTCGACGTGCTAGAAAAGAAGGTTTGCACATCGAGCGGTTTTCCAAAAGTATTCATCAATTCCATTCTGGACCAAGGTTGATTCAAGAATGAATCGCCCCATCGTTTCTATCCGGTTGTCACAAGCTTGATCTTACGAGAAGATCTCACATGTCACCCACCAAGAGCTTGTTTGATGTTGGCTCTAGAAGGATTTCCATCTTCATCGTGAATACTTTTACATACCACTCGGATGTTACGGCAATACCACAAGGATAATCGTGGGACTCTTAATATATTCTTACTTTCCACATTGTGTGAAACAACAAGTTTTCATTAATTTTGTGTCCTAATGAGATATTGTGGATGATCTCTTGGCTCTAGACTCAATCGTGCACATTTGGTTCCTGTGTCGGAGACTAGGGAGAGGGTCTCCTTCTTCAATATCAACAATCTCTAAGAGAAAGTCGATAGATTATGTCGGTTCCCCGTGAGAATGAAACAAGTCCTTTTAAGAGGAACTTGAGTAGCTTGGGAAGTTTAGTGCGGTGCGTCCTTTGGGTCCATGACGTCTTGTCTTCAATACCGTGTTACCTTAGTAAACACCGGTAGCATATGTATTGAACCCGTTCACGCCCTAAGGTTGAATTATTGGAGGGCTATTTCTTTTCACCCTTTTCACATTCCAATTCTTTTCATTCTTCAACCCCTTGATTACTTACGAGACTTCATAACTAGAACCTTGTTGGGTTTATTCCAGTCCTAGCTCTGTCTTAGTCCGCACTCTTCCCATTTCTCATTTTCTCCTTTTTCAATATTCCTAAGGACTCTACACTATCTAGTGGATTGTCCACAGGAAGATCCCTCGATTACGGCGGATCGTGGGAACAAATACCTAACCTAACCATCCTTATAACACCATGCATAAAGTAAATTGGTGGGTCTTTTGGTACAGTTCATTCTTCCTTAAAACCAATTGAAAATCATTTGGAAAAACAATCAAGGTACTTGTGATACGAGATCAAAGCATTTTGTACCTTAATAGTTTTGATCATTTAGAAAACCTCCCCTCAACATATACGTGTGATTTAGAAATTGTTTGGCACATGGAGCAAGAGGACTTTGAAATATTTTCTTTGATCACAATTTTCATCTGAAAAAGCCATTTGATTTTCTTGGTAAAATTCTCCCTCAATATGTGCATAGGATTTTTGAAATCATTTTTATCACATAGAGGCAAGAGTTCTTTGAAGAACATCCACAATCACAAAATCCATTAAGAAAACCATTTGAAAACACAATCAAGGTACTTTAAAATCTCATTTAAAAACTTTTGTACCTCGATGGTTTTGCTCCCCTCAATATGTGCTTGAGATTCGAAAGCGTTTAGCACATATGAGAGAGCGACTGCACAAGCCGAATCAAAGCGATCAACTTTTATCAAATTTCATTATTAAATCACAAATTCTCCCCGATCAAAATATCAAATCCTTTGAGATTTTGGATCCCAAGTAATTAATTAGGTTTAGAAAACATGGGAGAAAATGTGGCCTTGTTTAAATACTCATCCGGTTTTGGATAAATCCTCCTCCTCAACATGTGCATTGTGTATTTGAAATCATTTGGCACATGGAGGCAGGAGTGCCTTTGAAGGACTAAAACCAATTCCGTTAAAAGCAGATATGAGATTTAAATCACGATCTCTCACCCGATCAAAATTTCAAACCTTTTGAGATTTGTGATCCCAATTGATTTAAATCATTTAAAGAGTTTGGGAAAGGCGTGGCAAGATTTAATTTTGAAAAATGACGATAAGGACCAATTTAAGACATTAAAGATTGTTAGTGTCGGTATGATAGTTTTAAGAGATCTTTTAGTAAAATAAAACAATTTCACAATCAAACAAGAACGAGAAAAATTTCATTTTGACGGATCTTTGAGTTTTAAAGAAAATCATACCATGACATAACATTAAATCTTTAGATCACCACTTTGTTTCGTACAAACGGAACTTTTATGAAGAAATATTGTATGAAAATATTATATTTTAAATCACTCTCCCTCAATCGATGACCAAGTCAATAATTGAGTGACATAGGTTTTGATAAAAGAAGTCCGGTGATTTTCAAAATAAGACCAATTTATTTTCAAAACAATATTTTACCATTTTCAAAACAATATTTTCAAAATTGTTTAAAATGGTATCATTGACTACTTTTTCCTGCACAAGATATGTTAGGTGGTTGAGAAGCTTCCGTTTATGTTCTTCTTTGTAGGATTTGGAAGAAAACCGTCTCTCGATGCGGTGAGACTTCTTCTTACGTTGCATTTGAATGCCAACGAGGTCAAATTAAGCTCCGTTTCTTCAATCACTTAGAAAACCATCTGCGATGCGGTGAGACCTCTTACGTTGCATTTATGCCAACTCTCCATTGAAGTCCAATTAAGCTCCGTTTCTTCATTTCTCAACCCAAGATATCGTTACCCTTTCCTTGCGGCATCCAATCATGTTCATTTGTGGGATCGGATCGGGAACATTCTTATATACCAATATACCGCATATGTTAGTGAACACACATACAAATATATGGTGGTCGACATCACCCAAACATCAATCGACTAATAAAAGTCAATTCAACATATCAATCGGTTCATATAAGGCATGGGAATAACGTGTTTCATCAAACTATAATCATCTAATCCTAGCAATCATATCCTAGGCACCTAGTCCTTCAACATAGGTTAACATCATTTTAATTAAGCATATTAGGATAATTAAGAAAGCACATTAGATGATGTGAATTTGAAAACATTCTCCCCTCAATCAATGACTTATTTTCTTGAAGAGGTTAAAAGCGTGAAGTCATTGATTGAGTTTTCAATTTATAAAACACCGAATCGATTGTTTTAAAGCAACTCATTTACCACCAATTTTTGAAAACAACAAATATTTTTACGAAGAATTTTAGGCGGAAAAACATTTGTGTAGGAACAACAGATCCTTGACATACTTTCCTCATTTTGAATTAGGATAAGTGCACAAAATATTTGAAAAATCGTTTAAGCGTAGCACTTTCCTTTCTTGAAGAAGCGGGTTGCTATCTCAAATAATAGCAAGCCATAGTTTTAAGCGGGTCATTTATGCGAAGTGATTGCAAGCCATTTTGAGACATGTTTAGAAAAGAATATTTACACCTCCTGCTCGAACTTCATCTATGATCCGTGCCATTATTGAATGACATTTCTAAGACCGCGGATGTTATCGATACCGGAGACATGTCTTGAAAACATTATTTTGGTATTTTCTAATTTTATAATTTTTATGGGTTTTGTTGCTTTTATATTTTTCTATTTTGTTTTCTTTGGTTTTATATTTTTGTATTTGGTTTTTCCGAATAATATTTACAAGGATAGATTAGATGATATAGTTAAAGAAGATGATGATCTGATACAGAGATAAGGATATCGAGCAGCCCGTTGTAGAAGATAGGCGTCATCATCCATAAACATTCACCACCAAAGCTTCGAGGCTCGAATAGAAGATAGAACATGAGCCTTTGAGAAGAGACTTTGGCGACTTCCCCCAAACCGAAAAACCTTTAGTGAGCGATTCAAAGCTTTCTTACAAGCTTCTCTTAGCCAGTGCACAAGGAAGCACACCATTATCATAAATCCATTGCTCCATTTAAAGAGCGATAATCGAGGTTCTCCGTTCGGGTTATATCATCAACAAGAACAACGACAACGTATCATCCCGTATAAATAATCTTCTCAAATTTCTTTTCATTTGAAGTGCAGGCGATCCATTCCAAAAGGTGTCAAGAGACCACTTCCCCAGTAGATGAATTGATGCGATCGGTCTCTTAGACTAGAGCTCACGAACCCGAATACACATACCGAAGACAAAGAAAATTATACCATCAAGTAGCAGTTAAGTCCAATAGCGAAAGAATAACCCGATGTATACTTTTCTCTCCTCCACGAAGACAATGCATGAAGGTCAAGAACCGAAGTACCCAAATGATTAAAGAGAATAACCGATAACATTGAAGAAGTATGCGAATCACGATTATCTGCGGAGGACTATCTGCAGTTTCAACTCGAATAAGTGATTATATCTACGAATCAACGATTAAGCACTCAAGTGAAACAACTGAGCATCCCCAATGTACACAATCTCTCCCCCGATGAATGCGAAAGCATCATCACACACTTATGTACCTCTCTTTATCATCGAAACTAACTCTTCCATCTCTTCCCCACATAGTTGGAATAAGAACACTAAGCGCCATGAGTCAAACCTTGAGTGTCTGCGGTAATGACATTCGCCTTCCGGGATATCTTCAATCACTTAGAAGTATTAAGCTCATCAATGTTTACTCGCGTTTAGATCGTGTCTCCTTCCCCTTGCCGGTTTTGACACTTGAATCGGCAACTCTTTGAAAGCCTAAATACTAGAAATCTTTTGAGAAGAGCGCTGAAGTCTTTGTGAGAATCAACATCTTTGAATAATGTGAGCAAGTCTAATTGGGGATTAAATTTGACATATCACTCTCCCCATTAATGCTCTCCCTAAACCGACAATCTGTTTGATAAAAGCCATGAATTAAGAAGAAGTCTTTAGATCGTTAAATGCAACTCGTCTTTAGTCTTCTAACATGTAGCGAATATGTAGAACCATTGTAGACTCGACCTTCTTCAAGATTGTCCGGTTGGGAATAGAAAGCTAACATCTTCAACTCACCAAAACAAGAACATCACCAAAAGCATCCCAATCAACTTACATCTTGCAAATCCCTTAACTAAAATCCTCCCAATCAAACAAGAATGAAAGATGTTCATCAAGGAAATCGACAATCGGGCCATAGCGAACACACGAAATGGTAATACCAAGCAAACAATCACATCAAACAAGAGCGAAGGTTGTTGAAATCATCATGTTGATGTGCGTGAAGCATTAACGGAAGCACTTTGTCAATAAACTCATATCGACTTGTGAAGATGTCAACTAACGGCTCATAGAAGAAACTCCATGTAACGATGACCCGATAAGAAGAAGATCGGTTCTTACATGAGTTTGGAGCCATTGACCATTATTCTCGAAATCAATCGACCATGCGGTAATTTCACTTCTTCTCCCCTCGAGAATTGCATACGGGTTGCCATTCTTGATTAAATAAGTGAAAGTCATCCGAATGTTCTATTCACACTTCTCTCCCGCAAAATCAACACATGATGTCGCCATCTTCATTATAATCGAGCAAGTGGAATGAGAAAACAATCGATGATAGCCGGTTCACTTGATGGTGAAGCGCATGGAAAAAGTATGAAGCATGTTGATGAGAATGGTCATAATAAGAAGATTTATCTTCTTGAAGATAAAGCGCCTTTGAGCGTACACTTTTCTTTTCATTAGAGAACGAGGGATGGACTGTTGTGTTCATACGTGATGTGTGCAAAACCGTCAAGTTTTCTCACGCAAGCTGACCACTTGTGAATGGCCAACTGTAAGAAACTTAAAACAGCTTAAGCACAAACTCAATGAAGATCTGAGGAGTATAGGGTTTCCCCGGGTCGTTATGTCCCAGCGAGCTATGCAATGGATTATCAAACGTATAGTGATCGCGAGATTTGAACGGAAAAGGAGAATTTGGATTAATTATAACTACAGAAAAGCCAACAAATTAAAACGACTTAAATGCAAATTAAAGGAAATTAAAAAGATAAAATCTATTAAATAAACGCTATCACTATTTTTAAAATGATGAGCGTTTAAAACTTAAAACTTAAAACTTACGTTTAAACTAAAAATACGTAAACGTACAAAATAAAAGTGAAACTTATACAACATAAATCCTAAAAATATGAAAAATACATTTTACAATCCTAATGATAAAATAAAATACTTAGAAAAGAAGATTAATTTTATAACTAATTACCTAATTATTATTAATTAAAACTATTTTTAACTATTAATTAATTACCTAAATTACAAGAAAATGGGAAATAAAGCTAGAAAAATAAAATTAAGACTTAGAAAATCTAAAATATCAAAATAGAATTTTCAAAACTATTTTTGTATTTTTCTAATATTTTCTATTTTCTAGGAATTAAAACTATTAAAACTAATTAAATTATTTAAAAATACAAATTTAACTAAGAAAATCTAGAAAAATATTTTTTGTCTTTTATATTTATCTAAACTTAAGAAAATTGAAAAATTATTTTTTGAACCTTTTCTTAATTTTTGTATTAAATGCTATTTAAAAGTGCTAAAAGTGATTTAAATTAAGAAAAATAGCAAACAAGCTTAGAAAAATCTGAAAATTTCAGGAAAAGTCTAAAATAATATTAGGAATATAAGAAAAATGGAAAAACATGTGGTTGTTTGGAGGAAAATGAATGAAGTACAAGTGCTTATTGAAATAAGCACTTGAATAAGCAAATGGAATCAAAAGGCACCAAACCAAAACAAGCTCAATTATGCTAAAGGAACTAAAATGCAACAAGAATTAACAAGCTAAAACCACTGATTACAAGTGGCACAGTTTGGTGAAATGAATAATAAGCTAAAATCGGTGGTGAGGGGCAACTCAACTAGAATATAAGCCACCAAATAAGCTAGAAACGAAAAGAAACAAATGGAACCTAGACTAGACACAGGTGAGAGTGTTTAAACCAAGAATCAGACCTAGTGAAACCAAGATGAGCCATACACAAGCTTTGCAAAAGTCGCATAAGCCCCTGTCAGAGCTTAATGCCACGCGAGGGATTTAAGCTCATGTTCACAAGCCAAAATGAACCTTCTAAAAATTCACAAAATGTAATAAAATAGAGATAAGAAAATAGACCAGGTTGACTTTTGAAACCACAAGTTTTATTGAAAAGGCTCGAGAAATGAGCTTGTGAAAATTCATCCTATTTGGCCCAAAACAGATTTTCAATATTTTGACTTTTGATAAAACTAAAAGTTGACTTAGTTGAGGTTTGATCATGATCTAAGGACCGATAATGATGTAATGTGATGAAATAACACTAATGTAAGCTAGACCTATAAGATTGGAACACAAAACAAACTTTTGATCTTATAAAAACTCAACGATGAAGTGCTAAGGGATTTAAGGTATAATTTTGACTTTGAGACCTTGCGGTCAAAGGATTAAGGCGATATGAGCATGAAATGGCTAAACAAGCATGAAACAACGAAACCTACTCTTGCATAAACCTATAACTCGATTAAAGCTAATGAACCAAACACCCTTTATACCAACTTGTGAACTAAAATGGAAAAGCTACGAACAAACATGATTTAAGGATCAAACTAAGTTCTCATGACCATATTACAACTATTTAAGCAAGTTTATACTAATGATGACCACGATTACGGATAAGCAAGAAATACAAAATGGCTTGAAAAGTGAAAATGGAAATCACTCACCACTTGTCCAAATGCTATGCAAGCTAAAACCGAACCAAACCACTACCTAACCTAGTCTATTATAGCCCAATCCACCTCTGCAACAACAATGTCCATCACCATTCCCATTTTCCATCACAGTTGACTTTTGTTGACTATCAATGAGAATTCCTTGAAGCTGTTTCCCAGTGCTAATCAAAAGCCATAATAAGTTTAAATTCACTAGTTTGAATGAGAAAAAGCTAATGGAAGCTTTAACATAGGAGCATGAATTTGCAAATTCCAACAATGAACACCAACATGAAATATAAATGAGACTTTGAATTAAACTTTAAAACTGGATTGCACTTGTTAAACAACTGAGTTTGATACATATGAGCTTGAAATTACATCTTTTAATCTAAACTACAACATTTTATTGAAAAACGACATAAAGAAAAAAAAACTTAAAACTAACTACTCAATGCTTCTCCTTGCTCCTTATTTATGCCAAACATCTTCCCACATGTCTCTGACTTGATCCCACTATCATTTTGGTCCATTGGATGTCTTAAAGTGATCATGGCCCTTCATTCCATTTTGGCGGAAAATTGCTTTTAACTGTGGGGTTGAAAACTAGCAACTAGGGGGTGGAGGTAGGTCCGATGATGAGGAGGAGGATAAAGTATGTTGAGTGTTGCGAGGATTTTGATGATGGAGATGACGGTGAAAAGAGGAACCCGTGAGTTGCTTTCTATTGTTTTAAAATGGGCGGGTAAGGGTCTTTATTTGACCAATGGGTTGACGGATATAATAATAGGGGGTCAAATGGGGTTAATGATGAAGTCATAATTAGGCGAGGTCCAAATGGCTTAAATAACAAGGACTTAATGTGTAATTCGAAAATTGCAAGGACCATGGTGCCAATTAAGCAAAGTTGTTTCAAGGGACTAAAATTGACAAGCTCAAAAGTATAAGGACCAAACTTGCCATTTTGCAATTTTCAGGGGCCATTTCGCTAATTTTCAAAGTTGGAGGACCAAACTTGTAATTTTCTCAAAACTTTTATATTTTTCACCAAAGGACTAAATTTGACAACTTTTGATTTTAAAAGGACCTTTGGTGACTTTTCTTTTGAAATTTTGGCTCGGGGACTAGTTTTGACAAATTTTGAAAGTTGAGGGTAAGCGCCAATTATGCAAACTTTGCTCATTTTTCATCGATTTTAAACATTTGCATCCAAACATATAAAATGTAATTTTGGAATATTTTCGATATTTTGATGCATTTCGAGCATTTTAAGTGTTTTGAGATTCAGATTGACTAAAATGATGAGTATTTACACACTCATCAATCCCCACACTAAACTATTGCTAGTCCCTAGCAATCTTTTGAGAAAAACTTAATGGATTTCAATCTTTTTACCAAAGCCATTACTTGGGTAGCCAAATGTTTTAGTTCAAGTAAGAACCATGGTACAGATAACCATGTGATTTTGAGCAAACCACCACTTTCAACGGATTTGATTTTGTCTTTACGGAAGCACTACCCATACGGACTAGCCAACTTTTAGATAAATTATCAATATTATCTTTGGTGGTGATTACCAATTATGGATTTTCCATTGCCTTTACCACAAGCCATAACCTTGCGGGCTAGCCAACTCTTCACTTTTAGGATATGGTGAATGAATACCATACAATTTGGGCAAATTGCAAGCCGTCAACGGTTTGAGATATCTTTACCAAGAGCCGTTTGCTCCTGGATTAGCCAATCCTTTAGTTTATTAGACAAAGGCGGATGATAACCAATTGAAAAAGTGTAAAACACTTACTCCAAAAAAATTTTTGGCCAAAACAGGAATTAAGCGGTATAATTATATAATAAAATTAGTGAAATTCCCCCACACTTAGAAATGAATATTGCCCTCAATATTCAAAGTACCGATGGTTATGCCGAAACAAAGAACGTAAAAGGGAAATACTACGGCCATTATTTAGAAAGATTTTTTTTTTTTTTTTTTTTTTTTAATATGGATATAGATATATATATATATATAACATGTGGGCAACTCCCCACACTAGGGTGGAACACATGGGTGAAAACCCATGTGTAGCTCTTATTTTGATTACCGAGTCGCTAGCTTGACTCGACCCCAATTCATTGGTTCATGGGAAGCAAAGTGGAAGGAACAATCTCCATCGAACTTTTATTCAAGATGTTTGGACAAACATTTGAAGCACGTGAAAGTTCCACACCGATGAGATATACATAGAACCGGCTCAAAAATGATAAATGAAAATGCGGGGTCAAGATAGTATCTTCATTCCGAAGGAGTGAAGATGAAGGAAATCACAAGATATTTGAGGAAAGGAAGAAAGGTTTTGATAACAATCAAAGTCCATTCTTCATCCTCAAATGTAGACGATCGGGAGGAAGGGTGAGGTAGTATTATCAATAAGCAAACTCATACGATGAGTACACCTTCCTCCGAGCTAATATCATCCTCAAGATCAAAGTAGAAATGATCATGTTCCGGAGGAGATATGTCATGAGAGAGTTCAGGAGAACTCTTTATGAAGAGAATTATTCACATGAGGTGAATTTGTGAACTCTTGTTCCATTGTGGGCTCATCACTATCCTCGGTTACGAGTATCAAAGAGTGGATTCTCGAAATTAGAGTGAATTGAGTCGAATTCAAATAGAGGATTGGTGAAAGTAGCTTTGAATGTTTCGAACAAAGTGATCAACATTCTCTATTGGATTTGGGATAAGAAGTGAGTGAGCGATCATTATCAATGAGACTTTCGGTCTCTCTCATATCGGCTTCAAATCAAAGAGTGGATTGATGTGAGTGAGTTCACGGAGAACTCCTCAAGAAGATGATCGACATCAGTTGTGGAAGTGATGCCTCAACGTGCTCGATATTTCCAAAGGAAGCACAATCGTCGCTAAAATCGGAAAAAGTTTCCAAATGATCATTTGAACACTCAAGAGGGAAGAGAATCACACATATGGTCAAAGTTCCTGTGACTCTCTCGGGATTGGGACAAGGCTCTCAACACTAGACTTTATGAATTCGTCCGATTCCTTTTCGTGAGCAGTGTCAAGATGCTCGTCCCCATGTTCGAGAGTGAGTGGGAGCTTGGTGTGATAGCGGTTGTTTGAGATGAAACCTCAACTGGGGATATCATCGATGAACTTGATGAATTTTATAGAATTGGAGGATATCAAGTGTATCCTCATCATCAACATCATCGAGAATAAAAGCGGAATCGAGAGCTAGATTTGGCGCTTTTGTATTTTAATTAATTCCCTAATAGAGTTTTCATGGCGATCGGGAATCTAATTTAGCGACTGTTCTTGACTAACAATTCTTCCATGGATTTTGATTTGGATTATCTTGGGAGTGTTTACATTCCTTCAAATCTTTCACTAAATCCAAAGATCAAGGAGAAGATTTTGAGGAAGTGGATCGGTGAGGTGGTGCTCGATTCATTTGGTCTTGTAGAGGTTGGTCATGATACGAAGAGTCGTAATTGTTACAAGGAAATGGATTCCTTGTTTGACAATCGAGCTAAAGTGAGGACCTCCACAATACTCACAACATAAAAAAGCGATGTGGTATGAGTTACATGTGTTGTAGTCATAATCGTTATCGGGAACTTGCTCATAGACAAGCGTGTTTCCCGATTGACAATCGAACTGGAGTGTGAACCACCACAGTACTCACAACAAGAAAGCTACTTGAGTCTCGCGATGTGGCGGTGATGGAATAAATCGGTTGTGTTATGGTAGGAATAGGGATCTGGTTATAGACGGACCGTTTCTGATTCCACCATGCTACAACCGGGGCAATTGCCACCATTATAAGGACCACCACACCATTGACAACCAAGAGGGTGAGGATAAGACATAGAAAGAATCAAAGGTTTTCGGAGGGTAGGGATGACGAATCAAAGATATGAGAGGGTAAAATGGATATTTTGGTATTTTTGAGAAACATTTGTAAAAACAAAGAATGAAAATCTTTTGGATTTTTGATTTTAAAAGAAAATATAAATACATACGGATGGTATAAACAAAGAGTGAGTATCAAATCACCAATCACTAGGCGTAAGATTATCGTACGGATCCGTGCAATAGCCTAAAATTTGATGTGTGTAAAACCGTCAAGTTTTCTCATGGTGACCACTTGAATGGCCAACTGTAAGAAACTTAAAACAACTTAAGCACAAACTCAATGAAGATCCGAGGAGTATAGGGTTTCCCGGTCGTTATGTCCCAATGAGCTATGCAATGGATTATCAAGCGTATAGTGATCGCGAGATTTGAGCGGAAAGGAGAATTTGGATTAATTATAACTACGTAAAAGCCAACAAATTAAAACGGCTTAAATGCAAATTAAAGGAAATTAAAAAGATAAAATCTATTAAACAACGCTATCACTATTTTTAAAATGATGAACGTTTAAAACTTAAAACTTAAAACTTACGTTTAAACTAAAAATACGTAAACGTACAAAATAAAAAGTGAAACTTATACAACATAAATCCTAAAAATATGAAAAATACATTTTTACAATCCTAATGATAAAAGAAAATACTTAGAAAAAGAAAATTAATTTTATAACTAATTACCTAATTATTATTAATTAAAAACTATTTTTAACTATTAATTAATTACCTAAATTACAAGAAAATGGGAAATAAAGCTAGAAAAATAAAATTAAGACTTAGAAAAATCTAAAATATCAAAATAGAATTTTCAAAACTATTTTTGTATTTTTCTGAATATTTTTCTATTTTCTAGGAATTAAAAACTATTAAAAACTAATTAAATTATTTAAAAATACAAATTTAACTAAGAAAAATCTAGAAAAATATTCTTTTGTCTTTTTATATTTATCTAAACTTAAGAAAATTGAAAATTATTTTTGAACCTTTTCTTAATTTTTGTATTAAATGCTATTTAAAAAGTGCTAAAAAGTGATTTAAATTAAGGAAAATAGCAAACAAGCTTAGAAAAATCTGAAAATTTCAGGAAAAGTCTAAAATAATATTAGGAATATAAGAAAAATGGAAAAACATGTGGTTGTTTGGAGGAAAATGAAACTGAAGTACAAGTGCTTATTGAAATAAGCACTTGAATAAGCAAATGGAATCCAAAAGGCACCAAACCAAAACAGAGCTCAATTATGCTAAAGGAACTAAATGCAACAAGAATTAACAAGCTAAAACCACTGATTACAAGTGGCACGCATTTGGTGAAATGAATAATAAGCTAAAATCGGTGGTGAGGGGCAACTGCGACTAGAATATAAGCCACCAAATAAGCTAGAAACCGAAAAGAAACAAATGGAACCTAGACTAGACCTGGGTGAGAGTGTTTAAACCAAGAATCGAGACCTAGTGAAACCAAGATGAGCCATACACAAGCTTTGCAAAATTGCATAAACCTGTCTGAGAGCTTAATGCCCCGCAGAGGGATTTAACTCATGTTCACAAGCCAAAATGAACCTTCTAAAAATTCACAAAAATGTAATAAAATAGAGATAAGAAAATAGACCAGTTGACTTTTTGAAACCACAAGTTTTATTGAAAAGACTCGAAATGAGCTTGTGAAAATTCATCCTATTTAGCCCAAAACAGGATTTTCAATATTTTTGACTTTTGATAAAACTAAAAGTTGACTTAGTTGAGGTTTGATCATGATCTAAGGATGATAATGATGTAATGTGATGAAATAACACTAATGTAAGCTAGACCTATAAGATTGGAACACAAAACAAACTTTTGATCTTATAAAAACTCAACGATGAAGTCGCTAAGGGATTTAAGGTATAATTTTGACTTTGAGACCTTGCGGTCAAAGGATTAAGACCGATATGAGCATGAAATGGCTAAACAAGCATGAAACAACGAAACCTACTCTTGCATAAACCTATAACTCGCTTAAAGCTAATGAACCAAACATCCTTTATACCAACTTGTGAACTAAAATGGACAAACTTGAACAAACATGATTTAAGGATCAAACTAAGTTCTCATGACCATATTACAACTATTTAAGCAAGTTTATACTAATGATGACCACGATTACGAGATAAGCAAGAAATACAAAATGGCTTGAAAAGTGAAAATGGGAAATCACTCACCACTTGTCCGGTGCTATGCAAGCTAAAACCGAACCAAACCACTACCTAACCTAGTCTATTATAGCCCAAATCCACTCTGCAACAACAATGTCCATCACCATTCCCATTTTCCATCACAGTTGACTTTTTGTTGACTATCAATGAGAATTCCTTGAACTGTTTCCCGTGCTAATCAAAAGCCATAATAAGTTTAAATTCACTAGTTTGAATGAGAAAAGAAGCTAATGGAAGCTTTAACATAGGAGCATGAATTTGCAAATTCCAACAGTGAACACCAACATGTGAAATATAAATGAGACTTTGAATTAAACTTTAAAGCTGGATTGCACTTGTTAAACAAGCGAGTTTGATACATATGAGCTTGAAATTACATCTTTAATCTAAACTACAACATTTTATTGAAAAGCGACATAAAGAAAAAAACTTAAAACTAACTACTCAATGCTTCTCCTTGCTCCTTATTTATGCCAAACATCTTCCCACATGTCTCGACTTGATCCCACCATCATTTTGGTCCATTGGATGTCTTAAAGTGATCATGGCCCTTCATTCCATTTTGGCGGGAAAATTGCTTTTAACTGTGGGGTTGAAAACTAGCAACTAGGGGGTGGAGGTAGGTCGATGATGAGGAGGGAGGATAAAGTATGTTGAGTGTTGCGGGATTTTGATGATGGAGATGATATGAAAAGGAGGAACCCGTGAGTTGCTTTCTATTGTTTTAAAATGGGCGGGTAAGGGTCTTTATTTGACCAGTGGGTTGACCAGATATAATAATAGGGGGGGTCAAATGGGGTTAATGACAGGGGGTCATAATTAGGCAAGGGTCCAAAATGGCTTAAATAACAAGGACTTAATGTGTAATTCTGAAAATTGCAAGGACCATGGCTGCCAATTAAGCAAAGTTGTTTCAAGGGACTAAAATTGACAAGCTCAAAAAGTATAAGGACCAAACTTGCCATTTTGTAATTTTCCAGGGGCCATTTCTGCCAATTTTCAAAGTTGGAGGACCAAACTTGTAATTTTCTCAAAACTTTTTATATTTTTCACCAAAGGACTAAATTTGACAACTTTTGATTTTAAAAGGACCTTTGGTGACTTTTCTTTGAAATTTTGGCTCGGGGACTAGTTTGACAAATTTTGAAAGTTGAGGGCTGAAAGCGCCAATTATGCAAACTTTGCTCATTTTTCATCGATTTTAAACATTTTGCATCCGAAACATATAAAATGTAATTTTGGAATATTTTCGATATTTTGATGCATTTACGAGCATTTTAAGTGTTTTGCAGTTCGATTGACTAAAAATGATGAGTATTTACACACTCATCAATACGTCATAAGAAGATTTCTCTTCTTTCAAAGATAAAGCGCACTGAAACGTACACTTTTCTTTTCTTTGGAGTACGAGGCCTGAATTGAAGTGAACAGACGTCATAAATCTCTCTCTTTTCAATCTCTTTAGGCAAAAACATGTAATCAACCCCATTATCATTCAGTAGGCCTTTTTTCGTGACAGCTGATGGAGAAGAACCCAATATGATGAATTTGACCCTGAAGTAAAATACCCCGAACTCATGACTTAAACTTGCACATATGTAACAAAGAGCGGTGCCGAGACTTCATGCCCATTTGAATCTCTAAGTACTCTATACTCTTCAACCAACCAACCATCGAGTATAAGGCGTATATCACCTTTTGAAAATCCACAATTGAATGTGACCTTGAGCACTACAACGTAACTCCTTTAAGTGATAGTTATTTTGAGGTGATAAGAGCCCAATTCCCCAGTGGTAAAAGAAAAGGTAAGAGACACCCAACAATAACTAGATTTCCAAGTCTTCGTTTTTGATAATAAGCTCGAACAAGGATCTCAAGAATCTTCATCCAACCATCCCGATACCTTGGATACTAAGTACACTCGCCCTTGATATTTCACTTCAACCTCAAATGAATAATACTGAATTAACGCCGTTGTCACATCTTCTGATTAAAAGCTCAAATCTAGCCTCCTTTAACTTTTTAAGTGAACTATGATAATGTATTCATCCCGACCATGGTTTAATGAGCATAACCCGTAAAACTTTGAAGTAACCAAACCGCCATGACGAATATCAAAACACACATCAATTTTTGAAGTACACCCTTTTATCCTTCTTCAAAAGAACCCGTAACACCAAACATCGAAGACCCGAGATACGCTTTCCTTTCTCCAAGATGGTTCCATCAACACGGATTTTACAATTCTAAAGTTTAAACCGAGAAATAGTTTCTTTCGCGGGATTTTACAAAACCAAGAATAAACCGTATGATTGATCCAGAAATGCACTTTACAATTACCAGGATGTTTCCATTGTCACTGGATTTTACATGTCTATGATTTAAACCGAGAAATAGGTTCTTTCGCGGGATTTTACAAAACCAAGACAAAACCGTAAACAATGTCAGCTTGAATGTGTTATGGCAACTTTGGTTTCGGTGAATATCTGTTTTAGGGGAACATGCAGTGGTTTATCAACGGTTTATTATCCAACATCAACAACATCATCAACCATCCAATAAACACTTTGGCAAACACATCATTCACGCTTCTGTCGGCTGTTGCTGTGACCAATTGGTGAAGTAAACCCGATATGTCAAACTTGATCATGAAGTAAAATTCCCCAGATTTGTTACTTAAACTTGTACTAATTCACGTGAAAAAGAAACGGTGTGCCCAATGTACAAAACCTCTTGACATTCTCAACTGGTGAGACACCGAAGTGATAGTTACGTTGTGGGTTAAGCGAGAAAGAATCACAACCGTAATTAAATAGCCAAGTCTTCATCACCTCGATAGGCGCCCAAACAAGTCATCTTGGCGGAAAGGTAGAAAGAAAGAAGACGAAATAAGTAAACGCGTCAGTAAAACTTCACTCCACGGTCAAATAAAATACCGTATAAACAACCCGTAGTCAACGTTGTATAATCATCAATTCAAGCCATAACACAATATACTAAGTGAGAATGTAGCCCAAAGAATCGAGACCTCATAACCCATCGAATCTCATCATCAATCTCATATCATCAAATCATAACTCGGAGGACACAAATCTTATCATTACAATGTATATCAAAAATCTCATATTGTCCAAGTCACTTAACAATCCAATTCATGAGACACCCATCAGTCCATCAATCAAGAACATCACATAAAATAACAAGCCCGGTCCAAATAACCATTCAACCCGATCCGGTCAGTGTAAATTCTTGCAATTATCATCTCATACATTCCGATATCATTGTCATATAACAAATCGCAAATATTTGACCCGACCCTAAGTCCAATTAAAACATTTGAACCGACACTTCAGTACCAAATCAATAATATCATACAAAAGAGACCTGTAGTCATTTTTCATCAAATTACCGCGCAAGCCGTGGATTTATATCCTTCCGTGAAAATTTTCATACCAAATATACCACTCATTAACCAAATATTAATTACAAATTTTGACTAACATAAATCATTAAGCCAAAACTTCGTAAATCACATTTGATGAAAGTCAGTCTAACATTAATATTTAGGTCCGACAAGCGCAATAAACATGGCCCAATGCTCAAACGACCCAAGACCATTTCATGAAAAACACAACCATCCGATAATAGGCCCAGTTAAGCAACATTGAAATACTTATCCAGATCTACTTAAATGAAATTACGGAATACCCGGGCCCTATTGAAATTATAGACCCGATCCACATAGCATATGTTAAACGGTTATAATCCTTGGAATGTATTAGGAATTAGAAAATTCCAGTATTGAAGAGTCGGTCACCCCAATTCCTATTTAGCATAAGTTAGCTCGTAGACTAATCGTCAGTTACTTATTTATGTTGTTATGTAGTTAGTCGATGGCGTAAAATAGTTTAGTGCAACACCGTGGAGGAAGGACGGGTCTTTACCCACCGTATCCACGATCCACAGGGCCGTCGAGGTCGTTTAGTTTGTAACCTATAAATACCCTCTACCTCCCAAGGTAGAGGTTGGATATTCTTTGGTAATCTAATATTCCACAAGTTTCTCTCACTAGAATGTCCCACTTTTCTCTCTAAAACCATCTATGTGCTCATTGTGTTAATGTTATGATGTGTATGTGAAAGTTTATATCTTACAATTGGTATCGAGCCATGGTTAGATCATATCTTGCACATCTTTGGATTTCTAGTGGTTTTAGGTGGTTTTGAGTTTGAAAAAGTTTAGTGGTTTTTGCATCATTTGGTTGATTTCTTGTGTTAAAGTTTGAATTTTGTTGGTACTTTTATGTTTAGAATCATCACAAGTGTTTAGGTTTTCATTTGGTAGCTTGAATCATCTTGGTTGGGTTGTTTTGGATTGAAAAGTGATGTTTACATGGTTTTCAAGCTAGCGACTTAGCTCACGGAGTATTTTCTTGGTAGCGACTTGCTTCACATTTTGTAGCGACTTACGGTGTTGGAGCTAGCGACTTGACCTAGCGATTAACAAAGACAAGTAGTGGACTCTCCACTACGGGTGGCGACTTAGTGGTAGCGACTTGGTGCAGAGCGAGTTGCTCTTTAGCGACTTGCATCGTTAGCGACTTGAGTAGCGAATTGTTTGCGAATTTTGCTAGCGACTTGAGTGTTAGCGGTTACCACTAGCGACTTACATCCGGCTAGCGACTTGGAACTCTAGCGACTTAGCGTGGTGGCGAATTAAGTGTTGGCGACTTGGTGTAGTATTTTCTAGCGACTTGGGATTAGTGCTATTTAGTTGGTAGCGAATTGATTCTAAATTCTCTAGAGACTTGGGAGTAATTCATAATAACACAATGTCGGTCATCACGGATCCTTTAATCACCAAAGTACTTGCTCTCTATGACACGGCACGAGAATAGTGAAGCAGAATGCCTATCTGAAGGCCACACACTTAATGATTGATGTCGATCAATCGAACAACTCAAATAAGTCACTCTTAATGCCTTGGATGATGCTAAGAATGTGGAATGCACCGGTGAGCCGTTTCAACATCTCGATCGACTTCTCAAATTACTCTTATCCACAACCATGGATCGAACAAGTTGTGCCATCCTTCGTCGATTTTCCCACTTTAACAAGAACGGTTTTGCTTAACTTAGAGCGATTGAGGTTTCAAATTACCAAAGAAAAGCTCTCAGCGATGACTCTCATGTCGCTCTCCAAACCATCTCCAACCAATTTGACCACTTACAGGAAGAATACTCCTCGATTTTGATAATACCATGACCGGAATGTCTTTCAAGAAGCACACGGAATGGAAATTCATGAGTTCGAAACTCATTTATTTAACTTATGAGTAATATGGAAACATACATCGAGGAAGTCGAAAAGAGAATAACAAGTGAAGGAATTGAATGAGTGTCAAGAGTGTCCATGGAACAATGATGACGTGTCATGCTTCATTCAGTTGAACCAGCGAAGACAGCGATTGCGAGTCTCGATTGTGATGGAAAAGGATGAAGAAAACAACAACGATCTCAAATTCTCGAGTCGGAAAGGTATCAATCAACAAGGTACACTTATCTGATCACACTAATTCTCACAAAAAGGTACATGACTCTTACCCAGAACATAACAATGTGGAATCAATCTTTGTTTTGTCTGAATCTAATGCAAGTAACATGATTGAAAAAAGGGTATATGATGAGCTTTCAAACAAATTTTCAATTCTTGAAAAACACTGTATCTCTTTGCAAATTGAAATACAACATAAGGATGAAATGTTTTATGCAAAAAAAGCAGTGTAATCTGGAACTTCGAATTTAGAAATTTTTGAAATTAATCGCTTAAAATCCCGATTCGGGACAAAGATTCGACCATAAGCAATGCGAAATCGCTTCTTCGAAGCCGAAATATATTTGTCATGAGATGAGTGATACACTAGAATCTAGGAATTACGAACTAGCTCTATGTGTGTCCAACCTTCTAAGAAAATGAGCATTTAAGAAAGAACCTTGAGGAAACAAACTCTAAGTTAGTCAATCAATCTAACTTCGATGAAAGATATTGATGACCTCAAAGCACAAATTCGGGATAAGAGCTTCAATATTGTTGCCCTAAAAATGAGCTCGGGAAGTATGTTGGAAATAGGATGAACACTAAGTCTCGCAAAGCCTTCAACTTTGGGAAAGTCAACGGTTCGAACCACTTGAAGCGAGCAGTTATTAAACAACCTAATGCCTTTAGGTGCGAAAGAGCTAAACCATTGAAATCTAAGCTTACATCCCAAGTTGATAATAAGTCTGTTTTGTCAAAACCA
>CM040243.1:264666230-264696564 GCA_022545495.1 Chrysanthemum lavandulifolium | reverse complement strand
TATTTAATTTGAAGTAGTCTTATATATCATTTTGACACATGTTCTAAATACTTGTCTAATTTAGAAACCGCAAATATGTCCATGCAAGGTCCGACTTCACATAGAGATTTACTTTGTTGTTGCAATCTCGCCAAGTTCTCACATGACGAAATTGCAACACCAAGTGTTTCTTGAATTAGATATGTTCAAGTTATATTAGAACGTTAGTCTCTTTCTTTGCAACAAGAGAATCCGTTAAATCATATACTTATATGTTGTACCTTGCACACAATATAGATTTCTCCCACTTGTGCATGGAACAACATCATGTAGCGTATAAACAACACGACATATGTTTGTTTATGTGACTAATATGATTGTGTCATTGATATTAGCATAACTAGTAGATGTAGAACCACTTCATTGTCTAATAAGGAAACGTATATGACTATCCTTGAAAACATAAGTGTCTACAAGTGGAAAGTAACACTCCCACTGGATTTGACAACATTGTAAGTGTTTCATTAACCAGTGAAAGAAAATAGTGTACTATTTACTTCCTACACCTTTGAGAAAGTCTATACATAACAATTACTTATGTACTTAAAAGAATGTATTCTACTATGTAGATGATGAATTATTCATCAATGCTATTAACTTGAAATAATTGGGCATGCAATTTCTTTCTTAATAGTTCTACTATTCCAACAATTGTAAGTAGTATACAAGAATTAGTCTAGCTTCTAATTTAATAACTCGTAAAACATGCAATTTTCTTAACTATTAAAATTTGCTTACGAGTTATGTATTTAGAATTTAGATAATTCGATTTGTCCTATCGCATCTTTCTTCATTCATGAAAAGGAATAGGATTGAATCTCACTCTTTCTTATAAAAGAGGACTAGGTTTATTCTTTAGTAAGGTTGACTCTACCAAAAACCCTTACGGTGTAGATCAATTTACCAATATAGGAATAACCTTCGCTTACGGTTTAATGTTGCATTAATACATTTAAAGAATTAGCAAAATTCAATTTTAGTATTTTCGATAATTAAACTTTTCAAGAAAATAAAATACCCAAGGTAATATTCATATAACCATAGAATTTTCTCGAAAACTAGGATCCAAATTATCGTAGTTCCATTACATCGCTTGATCCGCTAGTAACGAAAGCACATAATAGGGTAATCTGTCGAACATTAATTGGCAAACAATTTCCAACTCCTAGATCATTATGGGATTTATATTTTCCAACGCTATTGCAAATATAAACATGTTTCATCCCATCTTATGCCATTGAGTCCAAGTCTCACTTCCTACTCAACTTAAGTGTCTAACTTAAAGAACTCGCAAATATGTCCATGTAAGGTCTCACTTTACATAGAGATTTACCTCTCCATCACAATCTAGCCAAGTACTCTCATGACATAAATTGCAACCGCAAGTGTTCCTTTTAATTAGATGGCATATAACTTAATTTAAAAGGGTACTAGTTTTGATTTTATGTGGTCAAATCAAATATGTACAAAGATGTCATGCATTCATCTTGCAAAGATAATTTTAATAAAAAACTTTTATTACCAATTCATAAAGATCAAATTATGAAAGTTTTGATTGAGGTATGGGTTCACCAATCAAGGAATTTAGTGTTAATTATCATCCATTATACCGCACTTTTGCATAAGTGTAAACACTTAGTGTTTCGGATAATTACCACCGAAGTGGCGCATGGAATTAAAACTAATTCGCCTTAAGATGAGCTTGTACTTTTATGTCTTACTAAGTAGCTCCATTCGAACTTACAGAGGGCGAGGACCGTGTAAGCGCAAAAGCATAACCTTAGACATCCTTTCAAAGTGATTGTGCGCACTTCTTAAATAACCCTTTATAGTTCATTCTAATGGGTGAGCCGTTCACCATTGTACCAAAGTCACCAATCAATTAAACTATTGAAAACTTAACTCTTCCAAAACAAATCAAATTTCACCATTGTTTAGTCCGTATTATTTTTCTATTCAAAATTACCCTTTGCTTAAAACCGCCGCACATAATAAACAAACAAGTAATACCAATAAAAATAAACTACTAAAAAACAATGCGCACAAAATAAACAATTTATACGTAAACAAGTAGCCACATGCAACTTATTCGATAAAACCCTATTAATAATCAATATCTAGGTTAAATTAATGTATATATTAATTTAGGGTTTTCACCCAACAATAGAAAGCGAGCCACATACATCGATGAATCGATTACGAAACCCTTAATTAAATTATACCAAATTGCACATAATTGATTCATTAATATTTTATAATTGAGTCTTCCCAATTCAAGATTTATCGCAAATAAATATGTCATAACAATTAAACAATTATCAGCAACTTATCCATGACTAACATGCATGTATAATCATGGATATCATAACAATTTATACAAATAAGTCACAAGATCGCATATAAAATTCCATGACACATAACAAATTATTCATGAATTAATCACGTAACTAATATATTAATTTAGGTTTAAATAAGGTTAGCAAACAATTTTCAAACCCTAAAAATTTTATGTGTATGTTTACATAAAAAAAATAGGTACGCCCAATTTACAAAAAAAATCGACCAAAACATAAATTAAACATAAACCCTAGATTAACATATCAAACATCATACAATTATATGTTTTATTACGCGTTTATGTAATTAATTACTCATTAAAAACCAATGGCTCTGAAACACTGTTGGAATTATATAACATGACATTCAAATAAATAACCACAAAATATCAAAGTATTCAAGCGAAGCGATAGTGATTTATTAATGAACAATTAATTAACATAAAAGAATATACAGACTTTTCTTGATTCTACCGAACAAGAATCAAATCCCCAAACTAGCAATTAGGATGAACCCTAATTAGGTTTATAGGATTATGTGAATTACCCTCACTGCTTTGTAATTCAATCCAAGATAATAACAAAAGTATGTTATTACTACGTTCTTGTACACACGCATTAAACCGAATTAAAGAATGCTAGTTTTATCAAACAAATAATTTTGTTTGTGGAAAAGCTTTGGATCGACACCTATGATGGTGGACGATCGGTTTGGTGAACAAAAACACACAAAACAATTTTTAGGGTTTAATTAATGAAGACAAGAGATTTAAAAATAAAACCCTAAATTGCTTTATATACTCCAACTAAACTTGGTGAACAAGTTGGTTTTTCTTCCTTGTTTTGCTCCTTGGTCGATCGGTTTGGTATCCCTAAAGGGATTCCGAACCTTCCCAACTTTGCAATTTAATCCTTTTCCATAAACATTTAACGATCGTTAATCCATTACATTAATTACTTAACGTCTGTTAGTTATTTCGCTTAATAAATAAATAAATATAACATTTATATTTAATTATTAACTTTAAATTCTCATACGTAAAGTGTGCAATCCCATAGTCTCGAGTTCGATCCTAACTCACGTCTACTAATTTATATCCATAAAACCAACAAGAGTTGAGAAGCGAGGTAAAATACTAGTTGTTTGACTTTGAGATTTTTTTTTGTATGTTGAGATATAGAGAGTATTGGTTTTCCAGATAGAATTGTGTGAAAAATGTGTGTTATGGTGTGTGATTTATAGTGTTTAAAAATAGTTGGATTAGTTAAAGTTGAAACAATTATATTTTGAAAAATATAACCGCTTATATTAAATTGGGTCCCACTCAAACGACTCTTTGTAGTGATTTTAGCTCGTCGCTTGCACGACGGGGGTTCACTGGCGAGGGACGAGGAGGCGGAGTGGTGTGGTGGCGAGGCCTCCATGTAAGCGTGGCGAACCTTGCTTATTGCCATACTTGAAGCTCTAAAAATAAAATCATTGATCTCAAAAGAATGTTCATCGTCTTCTAGATAAGCTTTAGAAGAACATAACCAATAGAAATGAGAATTTGCATAATTACCACCGCAATTTTTTTATCTTTATAATGCAAGTTCAAATTTCTCATTGAGTCAACAAAGCTTCACAAAGATAGCTTATAAGCATGGTTTTAAAAGGCGCTCAAAAGGCTTCGTAAAAGTCTCGTAAAGGAGTGATGATCATGCCGTTACGTCATGACTTATGGCGCTTTATGCCACATTTTTTTGTAAACTCGATATATATGAAAATATGATACAAATATATAAATATTTTCATACTGTCTCGCCTTACGCCACGCCTTATAAACGCAAAGCCTTCATCTCGACATTAAACGTGACGCTTAATCACGCCAGACGCCACGCCGTTATTTATAACATTGGTTATAAGTTATAACATTATAACATGCATTCAAATCAAAATCATTATTTTATAGTATTTAACTTGTAAGTGCGTACTCTAACATGCTTGGTGAAGGGTATTAGGGGGTGAGGAATTGGAAAATCAATCATTAATTATGTTTGGTGGATAGTAAAGGAATGAAGCATTACCCTAAACTAGGTAATGACCCATTACACTATAAATTGAAAATTAAAGTATTCATTGCATTTTTTAGTATACCCTTTGCATTTTCTCTTTTCTATTCCGTTAATTGAATCATGCGGACCCTAAATTCTAAAAAGTCGTATGCATAGGTCTTGTAGTTTCCTAAATGGGCTACAGACTTCGGCTCATGGCACTTGAAATTGCTAGAATAAGGCTTCCACGGTTAACGACTTGGTGTTAGCTAAATTATTGGGCCAAGAGAGACTCAATGAACCAATATTACAAGATTTATGCTAAAATGGGCCTTTACCGTATTGATTGAAAACATGTTCCATTTTTGCTCCGTGAAACTAATAAAAAAAGTCTCTTGAAAACAACGTGGAAGATGACTTTGTGCGTTGCATGGGGCTTTTTGGTTTTGGTTTGTGTAATTTTGTGTGCCAAAATTTTATGTATTTATTTGTTTTGTTTATATAAGTATTTTTGTAAATCATTTTCATACGACTTATGCGTGGTTTCTTAGAAGTTTGTTCTCGTATGTTGCGGTTTTTCGCCGGCTAAGTTTTATATGTTTGTGTGCCTCCTTGTTTTGATTCACCTTATAATTAATCAATTTTCCCTAAAATTTGTGATATGGTAAAGATGAATGCAAAGATTGTGCAGCCCTTGTTTTAAACCCTTGTATGACATATATTTTGGTTGGCACTTGCGCGTTGTGGCGGAGCCAATTTGTTATATAATTTTTTAGGAAAGTTTCTATTTCAGTTTCATGGTATTTATATTATTTGCTATATTTTTGCATGCTTTTAAGGTATGTTTTATTCATATATTTAGCGCTTGTCCATATATTTTTTTTATTTTATTTTTATTTTTTTATTGTATAATTAGAACTAGCTTAAAGACCCGCAGAATTGCGGGAAATTTAAAAAAAAATTATTCATTAACAAAGTTTGAAACAACAACAAACATAAATAGGTTTCGTATTTTCATTAAGAGAATATTGATCAATAATAAGTTCCATTATTATTGACAGGAAGAATAACAAATCTCCCAAGTATACGATAAACAATTTGGTTTTAACTATGAAAATAATAAACGTTGATCCGTCAGATTTTCCACCTTTAATAGTGTTGACATATAAATGTATGTAGATAACGTTTGATGAGTTGAGTAGCCAAAGTCCATCCCATGAACACCTTAGAAAGAAAAAAAAACAAAAGTGTAAGTAAAAGAAAGTCGTTAATTATAGCATATAAAAAGTATAGTGTTGGTTAAAACATGTCATATGTATATCGTATATACCTCTTTAACATTGATCATAATCCTTGAAGTACGCCTATCTAGACAACATTTGTAGTAGTTTTCGAGATATTAACATACGCATCACAAATGACAACCTTTTAGATTTCAAGGTTTTTTTATAAAGGATTAAATACCCAGCATCAGAAGGCATTCCATACCCATGAACAGAAGGCATTGAGGCAATGATCTTATTTGAGTCAAAGTTTTTTCATAAAGGATTACATACCCATGATCAAAAGGCATTGATACCCATGATCAGAAGGCATTGAAACAATAATGATATTTGAGTCAAATTCCTTGTACAGTGTATCGATTTTCTTATTTTGTATCTCTCTAACCGAAATGTAATTCTACTACCATAATTTTCATTTAAAATATTGAAGAATGACTGTGGAATCAGATTGTGAGCCCATTGCAAGGTCCGTATCGAAAGTCCCTGCCTTTGAAACTTGAGAGCCACTTATTGATGTTTCTTGACTTATTATGTAAATGACGACGGAAGGAACACATTACTAAAAAGTATATACAAACGATTTAGAGGAATGAGTACGTTACTAAAACTAGTTAGACATCACAAGCACATGCGACGTCGATAAATATAGTTATATAATAAATATAAGAAATGAATCATAACCTAACTCTCCTCGCAATTCCTTACCCGCTAAATAATTCATTTCACAACACTCCAAATGATATGCTTAACAGATGCGTTTGTTTGGGTTTCCGTATCTTTCCCACGACATCATTATTCCCGATATAAAAAGACCTTCACAATCCTTTCCGTCAAACACTTTCCCAAAAGTAAATTATTTTGATAAATAAAGTTTGTATTGATTGAAATAAAGGTTAACGTTATAAAATTTGAATCAAAATAAAATAAACCTACTAAAATGTAAAAACTAAAAACTCGTAAAAATATTAAAGAGCACAAAATTTTAAAAATATGGTGAAATTAGATCATAAAAAATTAAACGAATTGAAAGATATTTAAATTTAAAATAAAGGTGACATTAGTTAAGGTCGACACGTGTCACCCCTTATCGGAGCCTCTTTATTTTAGTTTGTTAGAAATTCATCCTTTTTGTTATTTTTAGTTAGAGAAGTCGACACACGTCACTCAACGATTGGAGCTCCTTATCTTAATTTTTTGTGGGCCACAACTTAAACGCTTTATATAGAAGATAAGATATACAAACTATTACAAATAACCGCAGTTAATAAAATATACGAAATTAACAGGTGGACACTAACTTTAGAGCTAGTTAAACAAAACTCGCCCAATCCTTTCTTTCTTCAAAAGTTTGATACTGGTTTATTGACAACTGAAAGCAAATTTAAGAATTTTTCAAACTATACTCATCACTAATCTATAATTACACAACTTTATCTTTGGTAGATTATATTGTACTGTAATTGATATCTAAATCATTGCATATAAAGTTACAAACGGTATCCGTAAACCTGCCACATCAAGAGGAATTTAAGTGATGTGATAATGGGTAAAGATGGGTATTTATTTGTGAGTGATAATTTATTATAATTATCAGAAATTAATTCGGCTATAATCTTTAATAAAAAAAATACACTAAGAATGAATCAAATGACTCACGTAAAAAATCAAGACCCACAAAAAATTCAACACTCACATTATATAAGACAAAATCAGAATAATCTACCACAATAAATCAGTAGCTAATATATTCCCTTATTGGTAATGGTAAAAATAGGTTGGCTTTGCCTATAGTATTAAAAAGTACATGTTAATCGGTTGCAAACTTAAAACTGTGTAAATAAATTGCAACCTGTTATGTTCAAAAAGAAAATTGCAACCTCACATTATATTAAAGTCATGTTAATCAGTTAATGCTTGCATACATATATATAGCGTTACAAGTAGCCCTTAGGGAGGAGGGAGTGGGCACGGGTAGCATGATCGAGTAGGGGTACCCGAGCGGGTACACCGCCCCCTCCGCATCGGGTAGCTTGATCGGGTTTCCATTTCGAGTTGTGAAGCCGAGCGAGTTTGTGGGAAAAGGTTTGAAGATTTGAATGGGAATACTAGCCTAACGGCTAGTTTTGTGACTTAAAAAAAAAAAAAAGAAAAGAAAAGAAATCTGAAAGTGTAGATTTGGGATTTGCAGGTACATGAAGAAGATGATGACTAGAGGATTCCTTTATCCATTTTTCTTTGTTAATTTTTTCTTTTTTATAAATAACTAATTTACAATTTGAGCCCTTGAAGTTTGATTTTATTTAGTTTTTTATTTTAATCTAGCTTTTTTAAGATATATGTTATGCTTTTTTAAGATATGTAATGTGTATTTTTCTTAAGATATGTAATGTTTTTATTTTAATAAAATGGTATGTTTTAATATAAAAATAAAATAAAAATCGAAGATTGCAGCACCACCCTCCAAATCCAGATTATTAGCAGAAATCGTAGCTGAAATGGAGGGTTATTTGATATACGTGATGCAAGACCTAGTGTATTAAGTGCATTCACCCCTCGTCCCTTAATGAATATCTATTTTTCGACTACTAAAAGCAGTGGTACAACCAACAACCATTAAATACTTTTTTCTCTTTGTAATTTTCACCTCTTATTCAAAAGATTTAATAAAGCTGTAACAGTGAGACGTATATACCTTTAAACTTGATATATCTTTTAGTGCTCTTTTTAATATGGCTGGAGATTTATGAGCCGACTTCTTTATTTGTAAGTTGCAACATTATTTTTAGCTCTAAATCCAAACACCACTATTCCTCATATCTAAATGCCAAGACTAAAGATACATTTTATACGACTTGTATTTTTTTCTGGTTTTGTGCTTATTTGAGCAGAATAGCAGTTTTGGGTGTTTGGGATAATCTGAACTACATTTGAAAATGAACATGTAATTCGTAAAAGCCCCTGTGAGCAGTTAAAATAAGCAACCTTAGACAACCTTTAAAGGTATCTCACATGTTCATTCCCTACCACAAAAGCTATGGCTCATAAAAATGAAGGTTGGGTAAGATCAAAAGGGTTTGTATGGAGCAAAATATATTTACAATGATCGATGAGGCAATCACAATTGATCACAAAGGGTCCTAAGAAATTTTATTACACGGACTCTTCAAACATATTAAGTGCAAAATAAACTTGCAATCGAAAATTATGCTAAAGGATAATCTAAAAATCTAAAAATCAAATAATCATTAATTAGAATTAATAACAGACTTACCGGGAAGAACAGTACCAATGATCTACGCGAAGTAAACAAAACGAACACTAACAACCTTAAGAATAAACAAAACGAACAACCTGGAAATCTTAGTTTTATACGACAAACACTATAATACGCGACACTTGATAAGTCAACAATAATCAAAAGAATGAAACCATCATCTCACAAAAACCGACATTACAAAATCAACCATCTTAAGTTTTGTTTTTAGAAGGAACCAACCTTAGCACCCATCGTCTCAAAACATATCTCTTTAACAAAATCATCCAAACAACTCCTTAATAATGACATGCAAAAAAATCAAAGAAAAAAAAATCAACACATCAAAATAGTTATACTATGGGATTTAAATAAAAACCCTAAATAATAAAACTTGAATAGAAGCGATTCTTACTGATTTTACAATGTTGTTAGCATAGGACTTACTGCAAAATCAAGAAAAGTGGTATGATTAAATCGGTGTTATGATATGAGTCTATAGATTTCCCTAAGGAAATGGTATAGAAACTAGGTAAAAAGATGAATTCTTAATGAATCAAGAATAAGAATTGGACCTTAGAACTCAATGGATGATTATTAGAATCAAATGGTTACAGTTTGAGAGATTACAAGTGGAAGAGAAATGAACCAAAAACTACAAATGAAGTGACTGAGCCAAGTATTTAAAAGAGAATGGTATGGGTTGGAAGGCGGGAGAAGTGGTTAGGAGGTGACACGTGCAAGTCACGTGCTCATCTATTTTGTTTCATATCATGTTAGTCATATGATTTAATGTATATGTTTTTGAATCGTTGGTCGAATCCGTGTTAGTCATAGAACTCACTGGAATATAAAGATGCGATTTATTTTGGAAGGTTTTTGATATTAAAAGGAATCGTATAGAGGAAAATTGAATCACATTAGAGAATTGAAACTGAATTAAAGAGATGATTTTGAATTGTACAAATATAACTGAAGAAGAGATAAAGATGTAACTATCACCGCTGTTGTAAGCTCCCGGAAAATTTCATTGTAATTAATATCTTAACCATGAATAAAGCACGGCTTAGAACATCATGAAATTTTTCAGTCATCATATTTGCATTATCATTTAGCATATGCTTGATCAACACGACTTAAGCGCTCAAAATAAACCGCTAGATCGTAACAAGATTTCCTCGATCCCGATATCCTTAAATATTTAATATATATATATATATATATATATATATATATATATATATATATTTGAGATCAAATGAGAGATTTCTTAAAGTGTTAAAAGTGAGAACCAATAGTAGTGTGACATGTGGCAATAACATTAAAACACAAAAAAAAAAAAGAAAATTAAATGATATGGTCTTAGGGGTATTATAGTCAACTTGCTTTCTAGGAAAAATCCCTCCATATACGGTTCTTTAATTTCACATATCAGAAATCTCTCCTCTTTAAAGTTCTGTATCAAATCCCATATCCATCGCTTCAGTTACAAGATCAGTCAATAATGGCCATCATGAACAACCTCTCCACTTCATATATACATATTAAGAACAATTTTCTAATTCCCAAACCTAGCAATGGCCGAACATCAACATCATGTCAAGGTAAATAATTTCCTTCATAACAACTTTTTTTTCCCATTTCAATTTGTTATTGTGTATCGTGTAAGTTGTTTCATTGTGTCACTATTTGAATTGTATGGTATGGGTATTGTATGTGTAATTGATTTGTATATGTTGTATGGTATATGCAATTGATTTGTATATGTGGTCCGATAAAATACGATTGAATTGTATACGTGTGCAAAACCAAACACCCATAAATTTTGCATAATCTGTTGAACCAAACACCCATATAACTCGGTAATGTGTCTTTTTGTATATGTGAATCAATGTATGGTATGTTATGTGTATTGAAATGAATACATGTGGTTAAACTAGTAATGCCATGTACCATTTGTGATGCAAAACACGCCTAATCAGAACGTGTTCAACCATTAAACTTTTTGTTTTAGGCGAACCGTAACTCCTCGAGCAGTCCATAATGAGAGATTTACGCCTGGTGAGGGTTATTTTACACCTCCTGAGCATCAGGATGGAAGTTTTCAGCCCACTTCTAATGGTACTAGATTTTGGGTTCCCAAAGTTAATACTAAACCCAAGGAAGGGATGGTATTTGATACACTTGATATAGCTTTAAAGGCTTATCAAGATTATGAAAAAGAAGGTGGTTTTGAGGTTAGAAAGGGTGGTCAGAAGAACTATAACAAGAAAGAAGATCCATCGCTTAAATATTTTTATTGTGTTAGACAAGGTTTTAAACCCGTGCCAAAACCTGAATATTCAATAGCCGATAAGTCCCAGACAACCAACCCTTTAGGTGTTAATAAGGTCATAAAAAGAAGGAAACGTGCATCTTGTCATTGTGGATGTACCGCACAACTTAGACTTAAGAAAAGACCGGATGGCAAGTATTTTGTCACCAAGTTTTTCGAGAAACACAATCATAGTTTGGTATATCAAGATGATATCAAGTACCTTAGGATAAATCGTAGGCTGACTTTCACCAAACAACAAATATTGAACCAACTTTCCAATGCCAATATTGGTCCGCTTAGATCCCGGAAAGTTTTGAAAGAGATGTACGCGGGTTTGAAAACATTGGTGCAACAGATGTCGAATGTAAGAATTATAGGCGGGTTGAATGATTTTATTGGTGATCGTGATGCCTAAATGGTTGTTGATAAGCTTTTGAGTCGTGAAGAATTCTTCACGATTTTTCAAGAGAATATCGATGAGTGTGTAAATACTCATCATTTTGGGTCTATCTCGAATCGCAAAACGCTTAAAATGCTCGAAATGCATCAAAATATCGAAAATATTCCAAAATTGCATTTTATATGTTTCGGATGCAAAATGTTTAAAATCGATGAAAATGAGCTAAATTTGCATAATTGGCGCTTCAGGTCCCCAAGTTTCAAAAGTTGTCGAAATAGTCCCCGAGCACATAATTTCAAAGAAAAGTCACCAAAGGTCCTTTTAAAATCATAACTTGTCAAAATTAGTCCTTTGGTGAAAACTATCAAAAGTTTTGAGAAATTACAAGTTTGGTCCTCCAAGTTTAAAAATTGGCAAAAATGGTCCTTGGAAATTGGAAAATGTCAAGTTTGGAACTTGTCACTTTTAGTCCTATGGAACAACTTTGAAGATTTGGCAGCCTAGGTCCCTTGATTTTCAGAAATTACACAATAGGTCCTTGGTTATTAAAACCCTTAAACCCTTGGCCTTGTCAAAACCCACTTGTGACCCCTGCCTTTTATCCATTTGACCCCCTGTCAATATCTATTTTGGACCCCTTCATATATTTAAGCCAAGTCAAATCCTGGTCAAATAAATACACGCGCCTTTTTCTTCTTCTTCAACAAACACCCTGCAACACTTCACCTCCCATCCCCCCCTCCTCAACTTCACACATCCATGTCCCCCCACCTTCAACTACCTTCCAAGAAGCATTAAATGCACCTCTTGCCCCTTCACTCAACCTTCCCAGTTGATAAACTCAATTTGGCGCCAAAACCAATCAAACGACCAATATCTCTTCTAGCTATCCTATGGCCTTGATTTCAAGTGGGAACTGTTCAGAGATGAGAGAGAAGATGTTTTGGGTATAAAAGAAGCTAGAAGAAGCAAGAGAGAAGAGTCTTGTAGTTTTTAAATTTTCATTAATGACGTTTTTAACTTAAAAGTTTTAGCTAAGTGTAATAGATGTAATATTTTGTTCTTTTGTATCAAACTCAAGTTATATTATAAATATAATTCTACTTTAAGCATCGCCAAGGTTTAACTCAATTTCATACTTTTGTGTTAACTGTTGAAATTTTCAATTTCAATCTCGATATTCAAGCTTCAAACAGCTTTTTCCAAGTAAAACAAGCCTATATAAGCTTATTATAGCTTTTGTAACCTTGCTTTTAAGTTTCAATCAATTTTGGAATTTGGTCAAAGAAAGTCAAACTGGTCAAAACCAAGTGGAAATGGATATGGTTGTTGCAGAGCATGGAAATGGGTTGAAATTGAATGATTTGGGTTGATTTACATAGGATAGAGGTTCGTGTTTGTTGATCTCAAGCCATCGCGCTAAGGACCAAATGTAAGTGATTTTCAAGTCTTATTGCATAAGTCGTAGTTGCGAATATAAGTAGTATTTACTGCTTAATTAGTCAGACTTAGAGTAATTAAACTCGCTTGATCATTAATGTTAGCTAGTGCAGGTTTATCTCGCTTTAATTGCATATCGCTTGTTAAAGGGTGTTTGAATCGCCGCTAAACTGACTAGAGGTGTGCTCAAGAGTTGAGACATGTTGGTTTAGGTTGGTTAAGCTCAAATATACTCATATCTCATAATTTTGTGCCTGTGCACTCTCAAAGTCAACATCATCTATCAACCGCTTTAACTGCTTAATCATAGATTTTGACAAATCAAAGTCTTGTTTTGTGTTTAAGATTCTTAGAAATAGATTGCGTGAGTTCCATTTCATCAATATACATCAAGATCAGTCCTTAAATTAAGCTCAAATCTCACCAAAGTCAACATTTCATTTTACTCAAAAGTCAAATTGGTAAAACCTGCTTGAGCCCAACCGAGAGGAATTTTCATGAGCTCATTTTTGAGCCAAATCAAGTGAAATTGTGGTTTTAAAATCTCCAACTGGTCTAATCTCTTATTAGCATTTTTGTATATTTTTGTGAAATTTTATAAGCTTAAAACCGCTTATCAAGATGGTTTTATATGCTCAGTGCACACACTCAAGATAATCGAGTGTGCAGACAGTTATTTCATAGTCTTGCAACAAGCTCATTGAGCTTGTCCAAGTCTCACTTTTGGATTATAGATAGCCAACCAGGTCTAGATTAAGTTCCAACAATTTCTTTTCATTTTCAAATTATTTTGTAGCTTGTGCTTAAGCTCAAAGTAGGTCCCTTAAACCTGCTTTTAAAGACATAAGCTCAAAATCATCAAATCATGGTAGTAAGTGTTTTAAAGGTTTAGGACAGTTGTTATTAGTTTATTTTGAGTACTTTTAGTATATTGTAGCTTCTGAATCAGTTGGTGCTTATTTGTGGCTTGTAGCTTATTTTGAGTGCTTAATTATAAGCACTTATCATAGCAGTTGCATTTTCTCACACACAACCCTCTGTTTTTATATTTTTCTCAGCTTTAGAATATTATTTTAGACTTATCTTGAATTTTTCAGATTTTTCTAGGTCTGTTTGGTATTTTTCTTGATTTAAATCACTTTTTAGTACTTTTTAATTAGCATTTAATACAAATAATTAAGAAATGTTTCAAAAAAATAATTTTTCATTTTTATTATATTAAGATAAATATAAAAGCCAAAAAATATTTTTCCAGATTTTTCTTAGTTAAATTTGTATTTTTAAGCAATTTAATTAGTTTCTAATAGTTTTTAATTCATAGAAAATACAAAATAATCGAAAAATACAAAAATAGTTTTGAAAATTCTCTTTGATATTTTAGATTTTTCCAAGTCATAATTTTATTTTTCTAGCTTTATTTCATATTTTCTTGTATTTTAGGCTATTATTAAATAGTTAAAACCGCTTTTAATTAATAATAATTAATTAAATAGTTATAAAATAATTTTCTTTTTCTAAAATTTTCTTTGATCATTAGGTTTGTAAAATATCATTTTCATATTTTAGGATTAATATTGATTAAGTTTCACATTTTCTTTTGACGTCACGTAGTTTTTAATTCAATTTTATAAAACATAAAATCAAAACATCATTTTGCATATAGTGATAGCGCTTATTTAATATTTTTTATCTTTTAATTCTCTTTAATTTGCATTTAAGCCGTTGTAATTTATAGACTTTTTCCGTAGTTATAATAATTCAAACTCTTTCCGCTCAAATCTCTCGATCACTATCCGCTTGGTGATTCTTCGATAGCTCACCGGGACATAACGACCCGGAAACACTATACTCTCCTCGATCTTCATTGCATTCGCTTCCGGACTGCTTTAAGTTTGTTACGGTCGGCCATTCACAAGCCGCCTCATTGAGCGATAAACTCGACCGTCTGGGAGCGAATCAAATTTTGGCGCCACGGGAGTCAGGCGATTATCTTCCGCTCAGCGATTAGTAATTTGAATACTCACTCTTTGTTCATATTATCTAGCTATATATATATACTAGTTTAGTACGCGCGCAAGCAATGCAATGGTGTCCAGTCTTCGACAAAATCTCGGCGGCGAATAATTTGCTTTCGAGAATTTGTATTTGCAATGTTAGGGAATCATTTCCAAAGAACTATTCTTCTGATGACATTGTTGCATAGCTCCATTAATAAAGTCTTCAACAAATTTGGTATGTTGAATTTATGGGTAAATGTTTTCCTATAGCGTAGTTTTAAGTTGAAAATAGTCAACTAAGATTGAAAAATTGTAATACCCAGACATAACAATGTAGTTGCATAGTTTACTTACAAATTCAAAAATGCAAACAAAATTAAGTGTTGCATTTGATATTTGAGTACCGCACCTAACAATGTTGTTGCATAGCTTACTTACAAATTCCAAAATGCAAACAAAATAATAATAATAATAATAAAATTAATAAATAAATAAAAGGACTACTGAAACATTGTTTTATAATCAAAATAAATTTAAGATAACAAAAAATGAATAAAATTTAGAATTTAGTATATCATAATTTTACCCTATTATTAATGGGAGATGATTTGTACACATTGTGTTTTGATTTGCACACTCTAATGTGCAACCCGTTAAAGCACAATATCTATACAAGACAACTGCTTAATGCATAGTTTGAGTGTCCCAATCAATTTTTGAGTGTACAAATCATTTCCCATTATTAATAGCTTTATATATAAACCCAATTACCTAAATAATCCATTTAGAAAAGCAATGACCTATTTAAAAAAAAAAAGCAAATGAACCAGGCCTAAAAACAAAGTACTACCAAAATACCTATAAACAAACACTTTCTCCCTATATTCACAATGATAAATGATACATGAACCTAAATTTAGACATAAACTTAGACCTAAAACCACTTAGCATCATCCTAATGAGTTGTAAAATAAGCGGGTCCCTGTCTGCACCCATCAAGATAATAACACTTGATTTTAGGTCTAATTTTAGGCACATGTATCATTTCCCGTTGACAATAAAAGTAAACCTGAGTCTACCAACTGAGTTTCTTCAACGTTTTGTAAAAAAAAATAAAGAGGAGGAAAAAGTACTTTTATTTTATTGAAAAGGAAAAGAGATTCCTGCCCTTCCCGCACACAAAATTGAGCCAGGTCACCGCGAACAAATTGATATTCATATCGGTGATCAGATCCTGGCACCCAAGGAGTCTTTTAGATACCTGGGATCGTTAATACATAAATCAGGGAGGATAGATGAGGACGTAACCCACCGGATTAGAAAGAAAGGGCGAGATGGAGAGCGGCTTCAGAGTCCTTTCATGGCTGTGAACATCCCACTTAAGTTAAAGGGTAAATTTATAAGGTGGCGATTAGACCGCTATCTTGTACGGCTCAATGTTGGTCCATTTTAAAGGCACATGCTAACGTGGTAGAGGTGGCCGAACCGAGGATGCTAAGATGGACTTGTGGTAAAACCTTGTTGACATGATCCCGAACGGAGTTTTCGTGAGCAAAACTCGAGGTCGGAATATTGTTTCAAAATGAGAGAAGGAAGGCCGAGGTGGTTCTGGACATGTCGAGGAGGCCACGCCGCCGCTGAGAAGGTCAAGCGCTAGATGTAGATGGCGTGAGAAGGCGGCGCACCCAATATCGATGGGAGGATAGACTTAAGCTTGACATGATGGAGCTTAGTTCGACCGAGGACATGATCTCGTATAGAAGGGGTGGAGGATAGAATTAGGATTATGCGGTAGTGGTGCTAGGTGCTCGCTTTTAGGTGTCCCTTGCCTCCTCGTGTTTTGTTGTGTGGTCTCTTTTTGCTTTGCCGTAGTCTTAGGCCCCGTGCGTGGTTTGCGTTGCTTTTTGTTGCTCCCTTAGGTTTTGCCTCGCTCAGATTGCTCCCTGCGCTTTGGTTTTGGTGCTACGTGTTTTTCCGCTTTAGCTTTATGCCTCGTGTGCTACCTTGCCTTGCTCTGTGTTGCCCCTTTTGTTGGTCTGCTTTTGGTGTGCCTGGGCTTGTGGTTTTATTTCTGTTGCGCTTTGCTATTGGTTTATTTTCGGTGTGCTTGTGCGTGGTTCTTTTTCGTGTATGCCCTGTTTGCTTGTTTGCTTGCTTGCTTTTTACACTTTTGCCTATTGTTTTTGTCGTATGCTATCTCTATACTTTTGCACTAGCACACATGCACTTGCCGGAGGTCTCACTGAAGCGCCTCTCACACCTGGTTTACCCCGTGTAGGGTAGGATCTGCTCACATTTACCTCCCCCATACCCCCCGCCCAGGCGGGATTGGGTTTGTTGTTGTTGTTGTTGTTGTTGTTGTAGAAGTGAGATTTTGGTCAATAAGTGTAGCCTACTTTAAAAAAAAAAAAGTGAGTTTTGAGTTTTAGGTCGCGAGTTTTCTGTGTCGCGTTTTGAGTGTTTAACTTGGTCGCAATTTTAAATTTTTGTCGCTATTTTACTTTTCTAGTCTTGTCGCATTTTTAATTTTTATAGTTCGCGAATTAGTCTTGGTAAATACATTCCGTCGCATTTTAAATGTGTCGCCTTTTATTTGAGTCGCGCTTTTGAAAAATGCCGTCACGTAGAAGGTCGCGAAGACACGTAGGGTCGAATTTTTTTCTCATGTGAATCTAATGATGACAATCGAAAGTCTATTTTCTTAAAAAATTATGTCGACGGTTAATTTCAAATAGTTAGTAATTATGGCCCATTTAAAAAAATTTCTCTTGTATATATTATGCTATCATAGTTGGTTTTTACTTTTAAAGTAGTTATCAAGCTACGCATAGATCATATAGATGGTATTATGTATTGTCCAAAAGTTTATGCGCCTATCCGCAAGTTTGAAATTTGAATTTCAAGATTGCAGCTTCCAAAAATTGAAAAGTCAAAGCAATGTGTCAGATTTTTTTAAAAAATGTGTACTCTTATAGCTGTCCTTCTATCTACTTTTTCGGTTTTAACGTTTACTTTTTAGAATTTTTTTATCAGAGCCTTTCTAAATATTAATTTATCATAATCATTATTTAATATTCTGAATAACATAATCATTACACCGTAACTTTTAACCTTAAAACATAATTACCAATAACTAAAATAAAGCTTTAGAAAATTCAAGCAACTTTAGATCCAACAAATAAGATTAAACACTTGAACAAAGTCGTTTTTAAGAACACCATGTGGCCTCAATTTTCCAATCAAAACTATTATCGACCTCAAAAACACGAAGGCATAAAAAAAAAAAAAAAAAAAAAAAAATTAAGAACACCCCCGACCAAAGAACCGATCTTAGTTCAAAAAAAATTACACACCTAAAACATAAACCACAACAAGCGCCACTTTTTATAATTTTCTATAAAGTTGCATCAACACCACTTTAGCATACCTCAACGCCTTTCAAAGCCCATTCCATAGTCGATTCTAATACCTAAGATAAAGAGATAACACTATTAGTAGCAAAAGAATAACAGCTTGTTTGTGTTTAGATTATTTCAAGAGATTAAAAGTTCTTTCTATCCTTTCTAGCACGCCATAAAAGAAAACCAAATATCAAAAATCCTAAAAATGCCAACCTAAAAATGAAAAAGATTAGCACTAAAAGTCGATTTTCATTAAAAAAATAAATAAATAAAATAAAAATAATAATGAAGAAAAAATATATATTGAAGAATCGATTTATAAAAAAATCGAAATTATTATAAACAAATCTCAAAATCGAATTTATAAAAGTTGCAAAATTATAAGATAAGATCTAATAAATAACACTAAAAATCGATTTTCATAATTTAAAAAAATAAAATAAAAAGATTTACGTAAAAGAAAAATATATTATATTAAAAACGAATAAGTAAATATTTAACCCAAAAGAAAGCAATATTAGTATCTTTCAAAGACCAACATGAAATAAAAAGCAAGTAAGCTTTATGCTTGTTATAAGAAAAGGAAAAAAAAAAAAAAAACTTGTATGCATTTTCTTATCTATTTAGGGCGTGTAAGAAAAATCAATGAATGTGTTCAAGCTTGGCTGCCACACAAGCTAAAAAATAGTTTTCCACTGCTAACACTCTTTGAATACATCCATTTTCCTACACTAATACTTTTACGTAAACTTATTACCTTTTTTTAGTCTAAAAATAATTCAAACATCTTCTTTTTCAAATTATCAGATTTATAAAAAATTATACAGAAAAAGCTAGATTTATAAAAAAAAATCTGATTAAAAGATTTAAAAAAGAAACTCATTATGAATAAAGACTCACCACCTCATATTATATAACTCAAAATGGTAGCAATAGCAACATGCAGAATAACTGACGCTAAAAGCAATAAGCATGAAGCATCAAGAACGACAACAAAGGATTCGGGCAAGATCCGAAAAAATATTATATAAATTTAGATCCGACAAAAAATAAATCGATAAAAAGTAAAAACAACCAAAACTTAAATATGTTGTGATGCGGGCTTTTCGTGGTGGAGAGGTGTTTCGCTGATAGTTTGGAAAGGGTTCCAACGTTGAAAGGGTTCGACGGCTGAGGAGCGACGGCGGTGTACGGGTTCTGGTTGTGAAATTGTTCCGGCGGCGGCGATGAAGGGTGTCGGTGGTGGGAGTTTTGGAGTGTGGAAGAAGAGAGTGCTTTAGTAGTTGTGAGATGAGAGTTTTGAGAGGGTTTTGGTAGTTGTGAGAAGAGAGTTTTCTGTGTTTCATTGTGATGTGAGAGATGATGGTGTTGTGTGTGTGTGTGTGTTTTGTTTTGTGGTTAAAAAATGGAATAAATGGGAAAGGAGGGTAGTAATTTGTGGTTTTGTTGGTTTGGTAATATTTTAGGTTTGGATATTGGTTTGGTGTATGTAAATTTAAGTTTGGAGTTTGGTGTGGGTGGCTGAATCTTAAAGTGTAAGGATTGGGTTTAGGTTGGGGATATTGGTGTATTTAAGGGAGTATAGATAGATATATTTTCTTATAAAAATCCAAAAACCCAAAAACATCTCAAAACCTAGAAAACACAAAAATATTTTTCTTTTGTTTCTCTATATATGTATAACCATAAACTCAAAATAATCTTCTTTCCCATTTTCATAATTCCTTCCTTGGCTCGAGATTCCTTAGAGTTAACTCTAGTGCATGCGCACTCGCTCTTCTAGATCATCGAGTCCTTTGCGTGATCTAGCGAAATTCCTAGAAGACGCTCGAGATCGCACGCCCAAATAGTCGAACCCGAGATTCGCATTATTTCAAACAACAATATGGCGTATTTAACGAACTATGACGGAAATGCCCGTGCACCCATCGAGGGTTATGGAGATGCCATCATTCTACCAAAGAATCAATTTCGATCACTTTGAATTGAAGACACATTTGATCCAACTTGTGTCTACAAATCAATTCCACGGGTTTGACCGAGAAGACCAGATGACACATCCGCTGGTTTAACAAGTTAACCTCAACTATCAATTTCAAGGATGTACCACAAAAGTCATCAAGTTGATGCTATTTCCATTCTCACTCGAGGACAACCGGATTTACCGGAAAAGAACCCCTCGATCTATCGAAACTGGGAGGATCTTGTTCAAAATTTGTCAATTACTTATTTCCTCCATCAAAGACGACTAATCTTATAAATGAAATTTCGATTTCGCCAAAATTTCGATGAAAACTTTGGAGAGGCATGGAGAGATTCAAAGATCTCCTCGTGAAATGCCCCATCATGAATTCACTGAGCTTCAACAAGTCAATATTTTTACAATGGTTGAACGGAACGATCAAGATTCTTGAACGCAGCGCAGCAGCAATATCTTGAATCGTAAACCTAAAGATGTGATTGAGATTTGTGAGCAAAATCAAAAGTTCCTATTTCTCGCAACAAAGTCAATACTCCAAACACTCCTGCGCCTTCATCCAAGAACTCTTCCGAGTTAGCCGCCCGATAGTCCGCTTCTAACTGACGCCATCCGTTGTATGATTAAAGATGTAAAGGAAATCAAAAGCGAAATTCATAAGCCGTAACCAATCAAAGCCGTAAACAAGGTGTGTGAAACTTGTAGTGGTCCACATGCATATTATGATTGTCAAGCAACCGATGCTTCTTTTACCAAGCTCCCGTAGCTTCGTAAACCACGTCAATACCGACCACAAGTCGATCCTCACTACTGCACCTAGCGGTATGACACCACCGGTTTTCCTCCTCTGCAAAACCATGGCAATCAAAATCGCTTTGTTCAATCAAGGACAAAATTTCAATAACTCTCAAAATTTCAATCAAACCGAACAATTTCAACCAACCTTATCAAGCTCCAAATCATCAAAGTTATCAACAACCTCTCAAGCTCCCATGCCAAATGACTTCATGAAAATTACCGAGTCAAGCATATGTTCAATGCAAACTCGCATCAATAACATGAGTTGAGCTTAAAAAGAAATTGATACCACAATGTCTCGGCAGACAATGAGTTAAAGAATATGATGAGCGCTTCATGAACATGAATATGAACAAAGCTTCATCATCTTCTGGAGGACTCCCAAGCAATACAATTCCCAATCCCAATGTCGAGTTGAAAGCCGTCACCACTGTAGTGGAGACGCACAATGGACCTTCGACTCTATGCCCCTCCACCGTGGCAATGAGTCATGTTACCAAGGATACAACGGACAAGGTGCAATTCTCAAGCCCACGGCATCAAGACACGTCCCACCTTCTGTAGTCCAAGTTTTAAGTCCGAACCCAAGTTCAAGAAAAATCTGAGCCGTAAATAACTTCCATCCCGCTCAAAAGTCTAATCGCCTTCCTTACCCATCAAGAATGAATGATGAGAAGCTCAAAGACAAAAACAAAGAGCAAATGGAAATTTTTTTCCAAATCTTCAATGAGCTACACTTTGATATAAGCTTCATGATGCTCTCGCTCTAATGCCTAAATTTGCATCCACGCTAAAGGCTTATCGACCAACAAAGATAAGCTATCCGAGATGGCTAAACCCCTCTCAATGAGCAATGCTCACGGTCCTTCTCAAGAAGCTTCCCAAAAGCTTGAAGACCCCGCATTTCTAATCCCGTGATTGGGATGGTTCAATGCTCCGCCTTGGCCGATCTTGGCGCTAGCATTAACCTCATGCCACTCTCAAGATGGAAGAAACTGTCTTTCCTAAACTTTCATCCACTTGTATGACACTCGAGCTAGCGGACTGCACTATAACTCGTCCACTGGGATAGCCGAGGATGTCGTGATGAAAGTGGGAAAGTTTCACTTTCCTACGGACTTTGTTGTAGTAGACTTCGATGCGCATCCTAGAGTTCCCCATCTTGGGAGAGCTTTCTTGAGAACGAGTCGTGCTCGATTGATGTGTTTGTCAAGAGTCGACCATACGCTGACAACGAAGAGCTCACATTGAATATCAACCGAACTCCAAACCTCTGTCCAAACAGAGTGTTGCCACAATTGATCAAAAATCGAAGATTCAATGCAACACTCTCAAATTTCACGGTTAAGAGGAGTCACCAAAACGTCTTTGAAAGTTAAAAGCTTTGAAAATTACCCCGGTTCAAACAAATGGTTTGAAAGTTGCACCGTGGAAGTCAAGAGTGTTCTTGATGATGATGATGATCTTGAATCGAGACTTCATCTAAGTGGTGGAAATTGCTTGCCTAAGAGCACACCACTTGTCCCACCTCCTAATCGCTTGTCGATCGAGTTTGTTAACTCGTGGATGAAACCAAACTCTTCGCTTATCCGAATTGATGATGATATTTGTGATCCAATGGGAGACATTCTTCCCATTGATGAATTGCTCAAAAATGATCCATCATCTTCTAGTCTTATTATTCCCGACTCTTCCATCCCTTCTCTCACCCCGATGAGGAAGATGACAACTTTGGAATGAAGTCGACGCCTTTCTTAGTGATGAGTCAATTCCAACGGAATTGATAATACTTACTTTGATTCGAGGAGACATCCTTTTCCGGAAAATCTGCTGATTGAAGAACCGCTTCCCACCCTCCTCCCGGACATCTTATTGACAATCACCATATAAGCTTCAAGTTTAAGCTTAAAATGTCAAACCGGTGATTTGCTTCTCTCTCGATGAGGAATGGACTTGCATTCTCATGTACGCCTTTATTCCATTCTTCACGATGGTGGGTTGCTCTTTCCTTTCTCTTTCGGAACGAGGACACCATCTTTGATCCCGTATCATCCTTTATAGTTTCTACTATTAATTATACCGCGGTTATATCTCGTCGGTGGAACTTTCGATGTTCATATGTTTATCAACATTGTGAACGAAAGTCCGATAGAGATTGGTTTTCCACGCTACTTTCCCATGAACAACAATTGGGTCGAGTCAAGCTAGCGACTCGAATCAAAACAAGAGATGCCATATGGGTTTTCACCAGATTTGACTTCTTTCTATCTTTCTACCACCCTAGTGTGTGTGTGTGTGGGGGGGTTGCACATGTTGTATATAATTCAAAAAAAAAAAAAAAATCTTTCAAAATAATGGCCGAGTATTTCCCTTTACGTTTTTGTTTCGCATAACAGTTTACTTTGAATATTGAGGGCAATATTCATTTCTAAGTGGGGGGAATTCTCACTAATTTTATCATGTAATTATACCGCCCAATTCCCGCTTTTGGCCAAATTTTTTTTGGAGTAAGTGTTTTCACACTTACTCATTTGGTTATCATCCGCCTTGTCTAATAAACAAAAGGATTGGCTAATCCAGAGCAAACGGCTCTTGGTAAAGATATCTCAAACCGTTGACGGCTTGCAATTTGCCCAAAATTGTATGGTATTCACCACCATATCCTTAAAAGTGAAGAGTTGGCTAGCCCGCAAGTTTATGGTCAGGTAAAGGCAAAGGAAAACCATAATTGGTAATCACCACCAAAGATAATATTGATAATTTATCTAAGAGTTGGCTAGTCCGTAAGCAAACGGCTTCGGTAAAGACAAATCAAACCGCTTGAAGTCGGTGGTTTGCTCAAAATCACATGGTTATCGGTGTACCATGGTTCTTACTTGAATCGAAACATTTGCTACTCCGTAAGTAATGGCTTTTGGTAAAGAGATTCAAACCATTAAGTTTTTTCAAAAGATTGCTAGGACTAGCAATAGTTTAGTATGGGGATCACGAGTGTGTAAATACTCATCATTTTTGGTCTATCTCGAATCGCAAAACGCTTAAAATGCTCGTAATGCATCAAAATATCGAAAATATTCCAAAATTGCATTTTATATGTTTCGGATGCAAAATGTTTAAAATCGATGAAAATGAGCTAAATTTGCATAATTGGCGCTTCATCCCCAAGTTTCAAAAGTTGTCGAAATAGTCCCCGAGCACATAATTTCAAAGAAAAGTCACCAAAGGTCCTTTAAAATCATAACTTGTCAAAATTAGTCCTTTGGTGAAAAATATCAAAAGTTTTGAGAAATTACAAGTTTGGTCCTCCAAGTTTAAAAATTGGCAAAATGGTCCTTGAAATTGGAAATGTCAAGTTTGGTCCTTGTACTATTGAACTTGTCACTTTTAGTCCCTTGGAACAACTTTGAAGATTTGGCACCTAGGTCCCTTGATTTTCGAAATTACACAATAGGTCCTCGTTATTAAAACCTTAAACCTCGCCTTGTCAAACCCATTTGTGACCCCGCTTTTATCCATTCGACCCCTGTCAATATCTATTTTGGACCCTTCATATTTAAGCCAAGTCAAACTCGTCAAATAAATACACGCGCTTTTTCTTCTTCAACAAACACCCCGCAACACTTCACCTCCCATCCCCTCCTCAACTTCACACATCCATGTCCCCCACCTTCAACTACCTTCCAAGAAGCATTAAATGCACCTCTTGCCCTTCACTCAACCTTCCCAGTTGATAAAATCAATTTACGCCAAAACCAATCAAACGCCAATATCTCTTGTAGCTATCCTATGGCCTTGATTTCGCCGGAACTGTTCGCAGATGAGGAGAAGATGTTTTGGTATAAAAGAAGCTAGAAGAAGCAAGAGAGAAGAGTCTTGTAGTTTTTAAATTTTCATTAATGACGTTTTTAACTTAAAAGTTTTAGCTAAGTGTAATAGATGTAATATTTTGTTCTTTTGTATCAAACTCAAGTTATATTATAAATATAATCTTCTTTAAGCATCAGTTTCAAGGTTTAACTAATTTCATACTTTTGTGTTAACTGTTGAAATTTTCAATTTCAATCTCTGATATTCAAGCTTCAAACAGTTTCTTTCCAAGTAAAAAACAAGCCTATATAAGCTTATTATAGCTTTTTGTAACCTTGCTTTTAAGTTTCAATCAATTTTGGAATTTGGTCAAAGAAAGTCAAACTGGTCAAAACCAAGTGGAAATGGATATGGTTGTTGCAAGAGCATGGAAATGGGTTGAAATTAAATGATTTGGGTTGATTTACATAGATGAGGTTCTGTGTTTGTTTGATCTCAAGCCATTGTGGCTAAGGACCAAATGTAAGTGATTTTCAAGTCTTATTGCATAAGTCGAAGTTGCAAATATAAGTAGTATTTACCGCTTAATTAGTCAGACTTAGAGTAATTAAACTCGCTTGATCATTAATGTTAGCTAGTGCGGTTTATCTCGCTTTAATTGCATATCGCTTGTTAAAGGGTGTTTGAATTGCTTAAACTGCATTAGAGGTGTGCTCAAGAGTTGAGACATGTTGGTTTAGGTTGGTTAAGCTCAAATATACTCATATCTCGCTATAATTTTGTGCCTGCACACTCAAAGTCAACATCATCTATCAACCGCTTTAACTGCTTAATCATAGATTTTGACAAATCAAAGTCTTGTTTTGTGTTTAAGATTCTTAGAAATAGATTGCGAGTTCCATTTCATCAATATACATCAAGATCGGTCCCAAATTAAGCTCAAATCTCACCAAAGTCAACATTTCATTTTTACTTCAAAAGTCAAATTGTAAAACCTGCTTGAGCCCAATCGAGAGGAATTTTCATGAGCTCATTTTGAGCCAAATCAAGTGAAATTGTGGTTTTAAAATCTCCAACCGGTCTAATCTCTTATTAGCATTTTGTATATTTTGTGAAATTTTTATGCTTAAAACCGCTTATCAAGATGGTTTTATATGCTCAGGCACACACTCAAGATTAACCGAGTGTGTGCATGCCATTTCATAGTCTTGCAACAAGCTCGGTTGAGCTTGTCCAAGTCTCGCCTTTGGATTATAGATAGCCAACCAGGTCTAGATTAAGTTCCAACAATTTCTTTTCATTTTCAAATTATTTTGTAGCTTGTGCTTAAGCTCAAAGTAGGTCCCTTAAACCTGTTTTAGCACATAAGCTCAAAATCATCAAATCATGGTAGTAAGTGTTTTAAAGGTTTAGGACAGTTGTTATTAGTTTATTTTGAGTACTTTTAGTATATTGTAGCTTCAGAATCGCTGGTGCTTATTTGTGGCTTGTAGTTTATTTTGAGTGCTTAATTATAAGCACTTATCATAGCAGTTGCATTTTCTCACACACAACCCTCTGTTTTTATATTTTTCTCAGCTTTAGAATATTATTTTAGACTTATCTTGAATTTTTCAGATTTTTCTAGGTCTGTTTGGTATTTTTCTTGATTTAAATCACTTTTTAGTACTTTTTAATTAGCATTTAATACAAATAATTAAGAAAAGTTTCAAAAAAATAATTTTTCATTTTTCTTATATTAAGATAAATATAAAAAGCCAAAAAAATATTTTTCCAGATTTTTCTTAGTTAAATTTGTATTTTTAAGCAATTTAATTAGTTTCTAATAGTTTTAATTCATAGAAAATACAAAATAATCAGAAAATACAAAAATAGTTTTGAAAATTCTCTTTGATATTTTAGATTTTCCAAGTCATAATTTTATTTTTCTAGCTTTATTTCATATTTTCTTGTATTTTAGGCTATTATTAAATAGTTAAAACTAGTTTTTAATTAATAATAATTAATTAAATAGTTATAAAATAATTTTCTTTTTCTAAAATTTTCTTTTATCATTAGGTTTGTAAAATATCATTTTCATATTTGTAGGATTAATATTGATTAAGTTTCACATTTTCAGACGTCACAGTAGTTTTTAATTCAATTTTATAAAAACATAAAATCAAAACATCATTTTGCAAATAGTGATAGCGTTTATTTAATATTTTTATCTTTTAATTCTCTTTAATTTGCATTTAAGCCGTTGTAATTTATAGACTTTTTCTCAGTAGTTATAATAATTCAAACTCTTTTCCGCTCAAATCTCTCGATCACTATCCGTTTGGTGATTCTTCGATAGCTCATTGGGACATAACGACCGGGAAACACTATACTCTCCGATATTCATTGCATTCGCTTACGGACCTGCTTTTAAGTTTGTTACTATCGGCCATTCAAAAGTGGCCGACTGAGCGATAAACTCGACCGTCCGGGAGTGAATCAAATACAAGTCGGATAAAGACACTAAAGCGCTGATCGGATTGTTTTGGGTCGATGAGGAGGCCAAGCGTAACTATGCTTCTTTGGTGACGTTGTCTCCTTTGATGCCACGTTTCGCCTAATAGGTACCATTCATTCGCTTTTATGCTCAATGAGTTCTCAATTTTTTTGCCGATATGCCAACATTTGTTTTGATCATATGTACCACAGGTTCTTTTTTCGTTTTTTTCTTTTTTGTGTCTATATGTACCACAGGTTCTTTTTTTGTATATTTTAATCATTTTTTATATGTTTATATGCGAATCAGTTTCTATCCCCTGTATCTGTGTAAATGTTGGTACACCATGGTATGTGTCTATGTATCTTATTACATGTGAATCTGTAGTTATCTGTAAATACGTAAATCTGAATGTATCCAGTGTATCTGAACACATAGGTTTCACAACAACACATAGGTTTCTAAACTTTGACTCACAACCAACTTATTCACGAACCTTGTTTATCCAGTGTATCTGTGTATATGTGAGCATGTGCCTCATGTGTTGTATCTAGTATGTCTCCATGTTATTGTGTATCTGTGAGTCGCTTTTTGTATCCGTGTATCTGTGTGTACGACTATGTGTCTCACCTAATTATGTAGTGTGCGTCTACGACCCTGTACTTTTCAATCAGTTTGTGATTTGGTATGTATCCATTTACTTGTGCATACGTGAATCGGTGTGGTCTCCATGTATGTGTGGTACATCTCAATCGGTACGAATATTTGTTTTCAACTATACAATGCTTTGTGTTACGTGTTGTGCCTATTTTTTTGTATATTGTATCTATACATCTCTGTACTTGTATGCGTGAATTATACTTGTCCTGAACCAAAACACCCTTTGTAAATTGTATGTGTCCTGAACCAGACAGCCAAATAACTGGTAATCCTCAGTTGTATACATGAATCGGTGTTTATATGTTTATATGTGAATCGGTATTTTATCCCTCAGATCGGTATATGTAGGTACAATATGGTTTTGGTACCTTTACCGCAGACGACAACCACAACAGATGCGTAATATTTGCGGTCGCTTTGTTAGCGAGCTTAATCGCAAAAAGATATACATGGTCGTTGAGCGGTTTAAAAAGTTTTATAAACGTCAGTAAGGTGGTTGTTACGGATCAAGACCCGCGATGAAAATCGCTATAGAAAAGATATTACGCACACGCGCCACCGATCGCAGATGTGGCACATTATGCGTAAACTAACTACAAAGGTATACGTTATAACTAATATGTGATGTCATTTGATATTCCCATACACGCCGCCACCGCACTGTATGTGTATATGTTTTAACAGCTACAATATGTGTAGGTGGGACCACCTTGTGTAGCAATACCGATTTCAAACGGCATTTGTGTGACATGGTATGGATCGACAAGATTGAAGCGGATGTGTATGACGAGCAGCTGGTCATGATAATGGAAGATTTTGAACTGGTGAACACAAATGGTTACACGACATGTTCAAATGCGGTTAAAGTGGATACCGCCTACTTCGTGCACGAACCGATGTCCGGGCCGACAAGACAATCTCGAGGTCCCAAAGTGAGAATCACTTCAAGGGTGTCACAAACCCACATTTAAGTTTGATTGAATTCTTGAGCCATTTAGATATGACCATGGATTCACAGAGATTCAAATATGGGAAGAATACCCATGACTCCAAGTACAAAACACCGACTTGAAAACTCACTTGCAAGTTGAAAAAGAAGCGCCGAACTATACACACATACCTTGTTTTATGATGTTCAGATGAGATTTGTTGTCTCGATCATTGTTGCTTACTGTGCACGCCAAATGATACATCATCTACTTATGTGATCCGTGATATCAAGCAGACACAAGATACAAGGTGTGCGCTTGAAGTTACATATGAGGTAACATTTACGATTTCATAAGCTTATCATCACAGCCAGCATATTCTCTCGTTGGGAATAATCATTACCACGATAGTTGTGGTTTACATCGCTGGAATTGCACTAGCAAGTGAAACGTGACACCACCGCCGGTACATTATTACCATCGCTATTAGATAATGATTAAGAGAACGTGTTTAGATAAGTATAGAATAGATTTCGTGTATATTCTATATTGTTAGCTTTATACTTATCTTGTAAAGGACTCCTTGTTGTATAAAAGGAGGTCCTAGGTCATTGTCTTAGGTACTTGTCTAATTACCTACGACACTCATAAAGGCTTCAAGGTGTAACCCTAGTGATAAGCAAGACCACTCATATTATTCATTAATAATATCGAGCTTAAGTTTTGTGTTTAACTGTGTTTACTCAACATACATCATACAATCCATCTTCTAAGTATTACTAAGTAAATTTAACGTGCTTAATAATATCATACAAAATATCATTGACACAAGGTGTGTGTCCGATCCATCAAGTGGTATCGTGAGCGAAGGTTCCGATATTTTGTTTTAGAAGATCCAAGGAATAAAGCTTAACCTACTCACTCAATTCAATGGATATGGAAACAACCACCCAAGTCTTCTACACCAAGGTTACCTAAGCTCAAACTTAATGAGTTTGAGATGTGGAGGATACCGATTGAGCAATACTTTCTCATTCGTGACTATGCTCTATAGGAGATCATACAACCGGTGATTCTTTCAAGCCTGCGACTAGTATCGTGAAGGTTGGTGACACAGATGTTGTGAAAGTTTCGTGCTCGAATCTAGTATTGAAAAGGCTCTATGAAGAATGATCTTAAGGCTAGA
>CM040243.1:264459756-264666130 GCA_022545495.1 Chrysanthemum lavandulifolium | reverse complement strand
TCTTTTGCTATGAGTGTGCCGGTGATTTTATTTATTCTAGAACTTGTACTTGTAAATCATTACGGATCAAGATGAGATCGCATTAAATGCGATATAAGTAAATTCGTGTGATAAAGAGGCACCTTAGGATTTAACCCAAATGGCCTTCCATTTTCATATCATGCTATATTAGCTAGCCACATCGGTTAGTTAACCACCCACATAGACCCATTTGTAGTGCTCATTTTTAGCACTAGATACCCTTAGTTACACCCTCTGAGCCATTCTTTACATTTTTTCTTCACCCAGAAAATACAAAAAGATTTTACACTTTAAACCTTTGCCTACCCTTATCAATGTCTAAACGGTTGGTTGCTAGTCACCTGGAAAGTAATGATTGATCAAATGATTATGAGTACCACATCTTGTGCTATGTTTGAAGAAAAATTGTCATGGCAAAATTGTCATGGCAAAGCAAAGCGAAAAGCTGTGGAAAGCCGAAAAGAAGAAAATGAAGCTTTAATCATTTATTGGTTCGTGGATTGTTTGGTAGCTAGCAACACGGGTATTAGACTTGATTTTATGTTTATTTTAACATCAATTCCATAAAACATTCCCATGCCTTATCCATACCCCTTAACCCGAAGCCATATCATTATAAACCGAATAAAAGCCTTCTTTAGATGTTTTTGCTTGGTGCTCACGCCACGTCGGTGGAGTTTTGTTTCTTGTACAAGCTTATGGTAATAATCTAATCATGACTGAGTAATGAGTGTGATTTATCTTGTTACTCCACTAAAATTAGTGATTGAGTGAATTATATTTCGTTCCTTTTTCGTGAGGTGTTTTGAAATGTTAATCATGCAAGAAAATCATTGGATATTGTCAAACATTTTGAATGTTTCAAACAGCTTCATGTCTTTGTGGTTAAAATGAAGTTTTTGCGTTTATAAGGCGACACAAAATATGAATATATTTATATATTTATATAGAGTTTGGTTCAACAAAGATCAAAGAAAAATTAAAGATCAAATAAATCATACTCAACAATTCATTTTTTCAACAAAACAATAAAATAGACTTGCACCTTTATTTTTAAAAACTAAATATCTCACAAACCATTGATCGTTAGACGAAACTAATCATACCATCACAAAAATCATAAAATTACCTTTAGTTTGATATCGCACATCATATACTTTCGATGAATTTCTTTTTTCCGACTTTTTTGCGGGTTTAGGGTTTACGGTTAGGGTTTAGGTGTTTAGGGTTTAGGGGTTTGAGTTTTTTTGGGTTAAGCTTTTTAGGGGTTAAGGGTTTAGGTTTTCTTACCGTTTAGCGGATAAGATTTAGGTTTTTTTTTGTTTTAGCGGTTAGGGTTTTAGGGGTTTAGGGTTTTTATGGGTTTAAGGTTTAGAGGTTTAGGGTTTTAGTGTTTAGGGTTTTTTAAGGTTTAGGGATTGGGGTTTTTTAGGGGTTAGGGGTTAGGGTTTTTAGGCTTTAGGGTTTGTAGTTTAGGGGTTGTGTTAACACAAAAGAGTATTTTTAAAATTTTCATTTATAGTGTAATATATCGAAACCCATAAAAAATGATAAAAAAATAAGTTCGTCAAAATTATACAATATTAGATCTCTATAGAAAGATAATTTTATTCTTGTCGCAATGGTATAATTAGTTTTATCTTAACTATTAACGGTTTGTGAGATATTTAATTTTTAAATATAATGATGAAAGTGAATTTAATTAATTTAATTAAAAATGAGTGGTTGAGATTCATCCATTTGATCTTTAGTTTTTATGTGATCTTTATTGATGTCACCCCTATTTATAAATATCGAGTTTAAAAAAAAATGACATAAATGGCGTGAGAACATAGCGTGACGACATGACCGAACCTTATCTCTTTAGAAGCTTTTGTGATTCCGAAAGAAGCAAAAAAAGATTATTACAAAGATACTAACTTTTTTTAAGCGATTATCATCACAACCCAAAAGAAAAAAAAAAGATCAAAAGTTAAAAATGAGATCATTATTATCATCAACAAAAGTGGTTGCAGAGAATAACAGAGGTCTAAATGGTCGTTTTTTTACTCTTCATAGCGGCCTTTATAATGCTCTTGGCCTTGGTTTCAGGTACTTTTATATTTCTTCATGTTTCATCAAACATAATAAGATTCTTGTAATTAAGGTTTTAGCTAAATGTTCCAATTGTTTTCTGGTCTTTAGCTTATTTGTGTTTATGAGCTAGCTTGGTATAATATCTTTTAGATGACCACCTTATAGCATTGTTTGGATTAGTTTACGCTGTGTTCTCGAGTCGGATCATTAAAGAAAAGAAAATGAAAGGGAAGTAAAGTGAAGATATTTACTTCCACATTGTGTTCTTGAGTTTTACTTAAGGAGGAAAAGAAAAGGAAATGGAAGTAAAGTTAGTGTAATTTGGGTGATTTTGTTTCCTCCCAAAAGTGGGCGGAAAAGGAAGTAAAGTGTTTTACTTTACTTTACTTCCATTTTCTTTAATGACAAAACTCAAGAACTGAGCGTTAGTTTCCGGGCTTATTTCAATTTGGAAAATCTAATAAGCCATTTATTATTATTATTATTATTTTTTTAGGAGCTTATCAAGTTAGGCTTGCGGACTTAAATAATCCGTAGCTCAAGTTGATAAGCTCATAAGTAACAAAACAATGAGCTTATGAGTTTTTTCAAAGTACCCCCGAACTAAGTTGTTAAGTTGGATACTAAAGAATGGTAATTGTATTTTGAGCTTTTAGTAAGCTATTAAGTTTTGATGATGCGATATGGAGTCTTGTATACGAGTATTAATCAATTTGAAGAGGTTTTCTTTCCTATATTGGATACCAACTTCCTTTTTTATTTGTCCCGTTTAGTCTTTGTGGATTTTGTTTATTAGATCACTTTGCGTTGTGTTATCATATCGTAACTCGTAAATGTGACCCATTTAGTCATTGTAGATTTTACTTTACATTGTATATAGATCTAACAATAATATACATAAAAGCGATTATGTTATAAAGCCGGTTCTTTTTATAAAATGACTCTAATCGGACTTGAAAGTATGAAACCATCTTTTAACTGCTCATGTAGAACGAAGTACATTAGGTAACTAGCTTTGCAATAAAAAGTACAATGGCTAAAATGGAAAAATGAAATTTGATTTAACAAAAGATTACTGTATTTTGTAATCAAGAGGAAAATGCTTATAGTCAAGTACTCACGGGTTCTTCTACAGTTATAAATGTCAGTGTTACACCATTCTGTGGTTAAAGTAAATGATTTAATATGAAGAATTATGTACCTGCATTTGTTTATAATATGATTCATATGATTGTTATGGAGTGCAGAAATGATGAGGGGGGAAGGAAGTGGTCTTGTACAGATGTCGAGACACAAAGACATGTTGTTCGCTCGATTGATGCTTTTCTTGATTGTATATCGAGTGACACATCACATCATCCTTTAGTAAAGGTATGATATAATATTTAGCAATCTTAGTAATTACTATACGCTACACGCACCATAATTTTTTTATTCTAAATTTCAGGAATCGGTTACTGATATTGTACCGGCATTGGGAGCAACGTTACTTCAGAAAAACGAAGCAGTAATGAAGTTGGCTTCAAAGGTGTTTGTAAAAATGGTCAATGTTGTACCTTATTCAGTTATTGAACCTCTCGTGTTGGATATAGTCCGTCCCATATCATCTTCTTTATCTTCATGTCATGTACCAGTTGTTACATCATGCGCCACTACTTTGAACTTGATCCTGTCAAGTTTAACTTTTAAAACAGAGAATGATGTAATTAAAGTCCTGGAACAAACAGAAACGATTAGTAGTATCATTCAACATATACGATTTATTGGGAGTAAGCCAGTTGAGTTCTTCTTGGAGACGCTCTCTCTTTTGAGTAAACTACTGTGGATTTGGCCCTCTTCTAGATATCGTATTTGGAGCGATAGTGGATTAATGGAAGTATTAGCTTCTCTTAGTCGTGAGCCTGTTCTTTCTATCAAGGCTGCAGTTTTGCAGCTGTATTCAACCATAGGTACTTAGAATGAATTTGTGAATTAGTGTTTTATTTTCTTACACGTGCTTTCTGAACAATTTCTAATTCTGGGTACCAGCCTTATGTAGACATGGAGCTAAGAAGCTTTTAGATAGTGGAAGCCCGCTTGTACAACTTATGATTGAATCCATGGACGACGGGAACCCTAGTTACTTACAGTTGGCTGGATTTACTCTGGCTGAACGGTTCACGGTATTATTCATAACTAAAGGTGGCAAAATGGGTGGGTCGGGCAAAGTTGGCCAATGAGCTGATGTATTTATGATTTTGAAAACAGACTTAAAATAATGATATCTTCTCATTAAATAAATTTATTAAGGACGTTGTATGAATTTAAATACACGAATTTTGACCTGATTTTGGCTATCTTTTGGATTTTCCTCTTAACCAGTTATCAAACGTTATTTAACATTTCAACTTTTTTCCTATTAAAAAATGTTATTTAACCTATATAAGCGGCTCTAGTCATCACCTATCTTATAGCCAAGTTATAAATATATATTTATATTGGCTTAACGTGTACAAAATATTGTGTTAATTAGGTAAGTGAAGAAGGACGATTGAAGATGATTGAGTCGTATTGCGAGCCATTAGTTAAATCTATCATAAACGGACTCAACAACTGGACCTTGTATTCAGGGAAGCTTACAAAAGACCATATGTCATTGATTAGGGTTGCTTGTTGTGTGTCAAAGATCATTTGTTGGCCTGGGAAGCATCATGGTTACTTTTGGAAACTGGGAATCGAGAGTGTTCTCCTTCAACTACTTCTAGATGATTTGCATATCAAGCAACTTCCTGACCAGTTTTCGTCATCAGAGGAGATGATCTCCATAGCACAAGATGGTTTAAGTGCTAACTTTTTACCTGTACTTAAGCCTCATGTTTGGGATATTCTTGGGGGTCTTGCAGCAGAAGATTTCACTGCACATACTCATAAGAGTGAACATCGCCTGAAATTCCTCATCACATGTGCGTGGTAATGTTCTTGGTCATCTTGATATTTGTTATTGTTAAAAGTGGCAAGTTGGGTTGGTTGAGTATCGGGTCAAGTGGGCTGGGAATGAAAGAATCCTTTTTGCTACAGGTCGGAATGAGCCGGGCAGGTGAATTGACAGCCCACTTGACCCGTACCATCTTGGTCCTGAAGCAAGTGAATTGACAGCCCACAGCCCACGTGAATTGACAGCCCACTTGACCCGCAAACACTTTTCTGTCCATCATTATTATTTATTTCTCGAATAAAATGATTTCAGAGGTTGTTTTCATTGAAAATAGACTTTTGGCTACTTTTAGCCCCATATTTTTTTGGGTTTGACCCTTTGAAATAAACGCAACCCTGACGGACCAATATATAGGTAAATGGGTCAAAGTTGCCACTTTTGTTTATTTATGTATATGGAGACTATTGTTTTGTTGCATAGTCCTGATATTTTTGGTTTGTTTGCTTATGTCGTTTGACAGCTTAGGTTTTGTGGATGCATTGCGTTCAACCCGTCAGAGTTGCGTAGATGTTGTAAATGAACCTGTTGGAATTCTAAGTCAAAGAAGAGTTATTACAGCATATGATACAATGCATCAGGATAAGAGAATCATGCAAGTTGGATACAAGTTGGCTATACAACTTGGTTTGGGTGGTCATGGATGATGTCAATCGCTCAACATGATGCCTATAAAAGGCAGTGGTTCCCTCTTTCTTTTGCATCCCATCCCATTCACAACACACAAACACATACAAAGTATTGTATAAACATGTAATAGGTTTTGAGCTATTTTCCTATTATCAATCAAAGAGTTATTTTGGTTATCTGTGTTTATACAATCAAATCTAGAATTGGTATCAGAGCTTGAGAAGGGGCTTTTGTCAGATGTTGAAGACGCAGCAGGTCCTACACCGGTGGGGGTGAAGGAGGTCGGAACAACCACCGTAGCATGTCCAATGCTATCATCTACCAACTACATCGCTCGGGCCCTACGAATGAAGGTTGTGCTCGAATACATAAAGCTTGGTTAACTATTGAACCGTGAACAAGAATGATGAAGAAAAACAACTGGCGATGGGTTTGCATCAAGCAATCCTCGAAACTCATAATGCGATTGGTGATGTAGATAGTCCGAAGGTGCTGTGGGAATCGATCAAAGCTCGATATGTAGGAGCTGATAGAGTAAAGGAAGCACGTCTGCAAACCTTGAACTCTGAGTTTGATCGGTTGAAGATGCACGAGACCGAGACCATCGATGTCTTCGCCGAAAACTCGCCGGAATAGCCTCGAAGTCCGCATCACTTGGAGAAACAATAGACGAATCGAAGCTTGTGAAGAAGTCATAAAGTGGTACCAGAAAGTTTATTCACCGGTTGCTTCTCTTGAACAGTGCTCGATTTAAAGAAAGTGGGTTTCGAGGATGTAGTCGGCCGTTTGAAGGCTTATAAAGAGAGAATCACGTGATGATGGTGGGAACGAGCAGCGGTGATGTTTGTTCATTCAAGTGGTGGTGGTGGATCGAGTAGTAGCAGTAGTGGTGGACGGGTGGTGATTTTGGTGGTTACGGTTTTGTGTCGAGAGATGAAGGGGAAAGGGAAAGTGGGAATTAATAACCGGTCAAAGGGTTATTATCAAAACAGTGTGGATAGTGGATCCGGGTCGGGTGGAACCGGGTCAAAAGCCCACTACATTAATAACAAACCCAACAAAAATAAGCCCAAACCCAATTTTAATTCCGACTCAAACCGAAACCAGAAAAAAGATCTGTCGAAAATTATTTGTTACAGATGTGATAAATCAGGTCATTACGCGTCTAAATGTCCGGACCGACTCCAAAAATTCCAAGAAAGCAATTTTACGGAGCAAGAAGATACTGATGAAACTGTGTTTTTACACGAGACAGTATTTTTAAACGAAAAGAATGTGATACCGTCTCGATACAACGCACAAGAAAATGATGTGTGGTATTTGGACAACGGGGCAAGTAATCACATGATGGGAAATCGATCGTTTTTCTCCGAACTCGACGAAGGAATAACCGGAAAGGTGAAATTCGGTGATAATTCGTGTGTCGAAATTAAAGGGAAAGGATCTATTCTTTTCCAAGGAAAATCGGGACAACAACGATTGATGACGGAGATTTATTTCATACCGGATTTGAAAAATAATATTTTCGGCCTCGCAAGCAATCAAGCCGGGTGTGATATTCGGATGAAAGGTGACTATTTGACGATGCATGATGCTGACAACTGCTTATTAATGAAGGTACAAAGAACTCCAAACCGCCTTTATAAAATAAATTTAACAATTGGAGTACCTATTTGCCTTCATTCAAGACTAGGTGAAGACACGTGGCGCTGGCATGCAAGACTTGGGCACATCAATTTCGAGTCAATGAAAAAGATGTCCAAGAAAGGTCTAGTCAAAGGTTTACCTCATTTTAAAAATGAGAATCAATTGTGTGAATCTTGTTTGGTGGGCAAACAAACAAGAAAATCATTTCCATTAATGACGATGTACAAAGCAACACGACCATTGGAGCTCGTTCACGGTGATTTATGCGGTCCGATCACACCGTCAACGAAAGGTCAAAATCGGTACATTTTCACACTAATTGATGATTATTCACGATATATGTGGACTTTTCTTTTGAAGGAGAAAAGTGAGGCGTTTTTACACTTCAAGAAATTCAAAGCTTTGGCGGAGAAGGAGCTCGGAAAGTCTTTGAAGATGTTTCGAAGTGATCGAGGTGGAGAGTTTACTTCGCTCGAGTTTAATTCCTTTGTGATATAAATGGAATCAAACGATACCATCGCCCATATTCACCACAACAAAATGGAATTGTGGAACGAAGAAACCGAACACTCATGGACATGACACGGTATCATGAAGGCGATGCATGTTCCAAATTATCTGGGGAGAAATCAGAAGACACTCTACAAATTTGATCAACCGCATTTACACAAGAGTCCTTGGTGATACAACTCCGCATGAGAAGTTGTATAAAAGAAAACCGAATTTGGAGAATGTTCAGATCTTTGGGTGTCTAGCATATGTGAAAGTTGAACCGTGAATCTCAAGAAGTTGGATGCAAGATCAAGACCACTAGTGCATCTTGGTTCAACCGGCACGAAGCTTATCGGCTTTTTAACCCGGCTACACAAAAATAATTGTAAGTCGAGACGTTATTTTAACGAGACCAAATGGTGGGATTGGGACAAAGAAGCGGGTAAACAATGAAGAACCGGGTCATTCATAGTTCCATGGACTATCCGTAAGATAAGGCTATAAACCAAGGAGATGATGTAAGCAATGATCAAACCGAACCGATTGAATCGGATCACGAGATTGAAGACGGAGTGCATGTTCAAGACAACGAGCAACCAAGTCCGGTCAACAATAACGTGAACAATGTCCAAAACCAAAGGCCCACGAGAACAAGGAGACTTCCAACTCGACTGCAAGATTTTGTGCTTAACCTTAATAATCTTGATGAACTTCTCCTAATAACCAATGACGAACCAGTATCGGTTGAAGAGGCAAAGAAAGAACTAGAGTGGGTCAAAGCCATGAATGCAGAGATCAATTCAATCAACAAGAATAACACTTGGATTCTTGTGAACAAGCCTATGAGGGTGAAGGTGATTGGACTCAAATGGGTGTTCAAACTGAAGAAAAATGCAGACGGCACCATCATCAAATACAAGGCAAGGTTGGTTGCTAAAGGGTACGTGCAACAACCTGGTATTGATTTTCAAGAAGTATTTGCACCGGTAGCTCGAATCGAAACCATCCGGTTTCTCATTGCCTTAGCCGCAACAAACGGGTGGGAGCTTCACCACTTAGATGTCAAAACGGCTTTCTTACACGGAGAGTTGAAGGAAACCATTTATGTGTCACAACCGAAGGCTATATAAGGAAAGGCAACGAGCATAAAGTGTATCGCCTAACAAAGCACTTTATGGTTTAAGACAAACACCTAGAGCATGGAACACGAAGCTTGATGGAATTTTGAAGGGTTGAAATTTCACAAGTGCTTGAAAGAACCATCGTGTACCGGAAGCAAGAAGGAACTAACTTGCTAATTTTAGCAATTTATGTTGATGATTTATTTATTATGTACAAATTTGAACATGATCAAAAGGTTCAAATTCGAGATGTCCAAGAACTTGAGATGTCGGATCTTGGAAGATTGACTTACTACCGGCATTGAAGTCAAGCAAGAAGAATCGGGATTACGATAAACCAAGAAGCCTATGCTCGACACATTTCAAGGAAGTCGGTTTACAAGATTGCAATCCAACTCACATTCCCATGGACCCGGAACCAAATTGTCAAAGGTCAAGATGAACCCAAATCGACCCTACACAATATCGAAGGTGGTTGGATGCCTTAGATATCTCTTGCAAACAAGACCGATATGGCATACTCGGTTGGAGTTGTTAGCCGATACATGCAAAGTCCAAGAGAATCACATGGTCATGCAATTAAACGATTCGAGGTACTTACGGGAACAACGGATATGGAATTAAGCACGAGAGGATGGGTCAAAACAGAATCATTGGTTTTAGTGATAGTAGTCACAATGTTGATCCGGATGACGGAAGAAGCACAACCGGTCACATTTTCTACTATGGGTTATCTCCGATAACTCGGTGTTCGCAAAAGCAAGATACCGTTGCTTTATCATCTTGCGAGGCGAGTTCATGGCGCCATCATGCGGTCGCTTGTCAAGCAATATGGCTTCAGGATTTGCTTGGAGAAATTATGAACAAGACGCAAGAGAAGGTGGTTCTTAGGGTTGATAACAAGTCTCGCATCGAACTAACAAAGAATCCGCTTTTCACGGAAGGAGTAAACACATTCACACGAGGTTTCATTTCATTCGCAATTGTGTTGAAAACGAACAGTGGAGGTGGAGTATATTCCGGTGAGAAATGTATATGGACATTCTCACAAAACCATTGGCTCGAACCAAGTTCAAGGAAATGCGGAGCTTGATTGGAATCAAAGACATCTCTAGAAGGACTTAGAGATTCGGGGGTGATTGTTGGAATTCTAAGTCAAAGAAGAGTTATTACAGCATATGATACAATGCATCAGGATAAGAGAATCATGCAAGTTGGATACAAGTTGGCTATACAACTTGGTTTGGGTGGTCATGGATGATGTCAATCGCTCAACATGATGCCTATAAAAGGCAGTGGTTCCCTCTTTCTTTTGCATCCCATCCCATTCACAACACACAAACACATACAAAGTATTGTATAAACATGTAATAGGTTTTGAGCTATTTTCCTATTATCAATCAAAGAGTTATTTTGGTTATCTGTGTTTATACAATCAAATCTAGAGAACCGGTGTCAAAAGCAGTTTTATTAATGATTTATTCTCCTTCCAAATATATCGCATCTCAGACTAAATCTATATTGTCGGGTATGTTAAAGGTAACTGCCAACGAGGATATCAAGTACCTATTGAATACCCTTAATGCCACATCATCAGGTTTCAACAATACGTCTGATAAGCTTCAAGTAGTAAACTTGATAAGCTTAGCATGTTATTCGGGTCTACCTCAATATCGCAGGTATGTTATGAAGAATCAAGGGATAAAGATATTGTTATCTTTCTTGCAAGTATTGTCAAGAAACCACATTCATGCAGAACGGATGAATATGTCTCTTCATTATTGTGACCATAAAATGAAGATCTGTTGCTACGAGTGTGAAGAAGATTGGCAAGGTGATGAAACGTTTCTGCTTTTTGGTTTATTGGGGTTAGCTGAATTGATACATCATTGTAGTCCAGTAAAAGGTCAGGTTTTCGAGTCTACCGAAGCTCAAATTGTTACTGACGTAAAGAAGATCTGTGTCAATTCACGTGCTTCAGGACCAAGATGGTACGGTGCTTATCTTCTTAGCTATTTTGGCTTGTATGGTTTTCCATCAAAACTTGGGAATAGGATCGGGAATGTTCTCAATGGAGATGAACATACAAATTTGACATTAGTTCTTGCTAATCATGAGCTTGTAAATGTTCATGGTGTCATTGTTAAAGTTTTTCGTTGTACATCGCTCTTGCCTCCTAAGGAATTAGTGGAAACTTATAGCGGTAAATATTTAAAGAAAGAAGTTCGGCTCTCTGCTCATGTCAATCACGAGGCATTACTGGAGTTGTTGGAATATGTCTACTCAGGACATTTAGAGGCAGGAGAAGACCTTTTAAAGAGATTGAAAACATTAGCTAAACATTGTAATTTACAGCCTTTAGTGCAAATGCTTTGCAAAAGTCGTCCTACGTGGAGGACATGTGTTCCAAGCTTTGACCTTACCTCTGCTCTTGGACCAGACAGGTCCCATTTCTCGTAAGGATCTCTTTCTTTTAACTTAATCATAATTACTAGTTTGAGTGCATTTTTTTTATGTTCCACTGGTTTTTGCACTTGCTCATCATATTCACGTCTTGTGTTGTTTATAATAGCTTGTTCACTATCGCAGGGACATCATCCTTGAAGCTAAGGGTAAAACATCTGAGGACTGGATTTGTGAAACATGCTCGTCATTAAAGCCACACTTTCATGCTCACAAGGTCATTTTGTGTGCAAGTTGTGACCATATGCGTGCTTTACTTTGTTCAGGATTGCAAGAAAGGTATTTAGAGATTGTCTACATTGATTGTTATATATGATGTTATCGAATTTACCAAAAATAAAGTAGATTCATTCGAGTTTTGACTTAATTTGGTTTATCATTCCTTGCAGCCAGTCGGAAAGTATAAGGGTCGATCTTGGTTGGGAAGCTTTGGTTGCTAGTTAACTGGTTTTATTCTGGTAAACTAGTCCCAAGCCAAAATATGGCTGTGTATGGCATAATCTAGACGAACAACAAAATTAAATGAAGTGATTCCATATGTGGAGCTTTATTGCCTTTCTGATAGTTGGCTTCTCGAAGACATTCACAAGGAATGCTTAAATGTAATTGCAAGTTGCTTAGATTCGGCTAACATGGCAATCAAAATAATACAGATTGCGGCTGATTGTTTTCAGTGGGATTTGGTGGGGTTGGCGGCCAAATCTGTTGCGCCTTCATATCATCGTCTATGTAACTCTGGGGAGCTTCATGAACTTGACGAAGAGCTTGTTGATATAGTACGGGTTGCTTCTGTTGAATACTCTCAAGGTGGTGGTCGTATGTGATTTTAGAAGAGAAGTATATACCAGTTTAGGTGTTGCACTAAAGTATAGTGGGTATAGATAAAAATGTTATAGTAGTTCAGTTGCTATATAGAGGAAGGTTATATATACAGAATTTTCAACTGTGTTCACATTGAATTTTTAAGTGATTTTGAGGTCTAAATCACAGCAATTTTGTGGAATATAGTGTTAACTTTTGAAAATATGACCCGCAACCTGACTCGATAAGAGGTCGGGTTATCGGGTTCAGGTCTAATCGGGTCGGGTCCAATCGGGTTCGGGCTAACCCGATAATAATATTATTATTATAGACTTAAAATCAAATATAGAATCCACTTTATAACTTTAGTCATCCAGGAAATTTGTTCTTTGATAATTCTTACATGTTGAACGATATCAGTTTCTATTTTGAGAAATTAGCAGACCAAGAACAAGATATGCATGATGTTATACACACATGACACACCAAGCTATATGAACCAAAAAAAATTAATAATACTAGTACATAGATATGCATGATGTTATCAAGCTATAAGAACAAAAAAATAATTTTTTTTTTTTTTTTTTTTTGTGAAGTAAGATGTTAGCGTGATGCAGCAAATAAGTAAAATGACAGTTTGTAAGAATGAAAACTAATAGATCGTGCTACTGCTAGAATTTAGGAGTACTATACTAGGCATCAACGAATTATGTAGTAACGTTTAACAAATTGTTGAATGTAAATAAACAATTTTTTTCTAGGTTCACACAACTAAATTCATACGGGTTGGGATCCATTGAGTACACATATTTTTCAAAGATCAAATGGCAAGATCCAAGCCATCCAATCTACCTTCATCCAAAGGACAAGATTAAATCTCCTATTTACACTATAGGGGCAATTTTGTCCATTTGGTGATATCATATCACGCTTCTCACATACAGCTTCTCATTCTACGATCCCAAAAACTGTCAAAACACACAGTTACAAACACACACCAAACACGATCCAAATATGAAATTCATCAATTCTTCAAATCCGATCCCAAAATTAGGTCGAAAATCATCAAAAACATTCAAATCCGATCCAGAAAACATCAAAATCATTCAAATCCGATCCAAAATTAGGTCGAATTAGGTTGAAAATCATCAAAAACATTCAAATCCGATCCAGAAAACATCAAAATCATTCAAATCCGATCCAGAAAACATCAAAATCATTCAAAACACACAGTCACACACACAATCACACACACATGGATAATATTGGAGAAATCACTGCTGGCGGTGTTTGTGATGCAGAACAAAATGAGAGTATAGAATTAGGTAGCGTAAGTAGCATATGTATGGTTGATTCTGTTGAAAAAAATCAAAATGTTGAAGGAGGTAGCAAGGTTATGAGTGTTGATGATGTTGAAGGAGTTCGGATAGTTGAAGAAGGTAGCGAGGTTATGAGTGTTGATGATGTTGAAGGAGTTCGGATAGTTGAAGAAGGTTTACTTGCAATGAATGATGCCAGTGATGCTGAACGAGTTCGGTTTATTGTTGAAGATGATATCAGAAGTGGTGAAACAGATGATGAAAATGAAACACATGTTAACGGCAAGTCATTTGTAATTTTATTAAATTTCTGTCAGTTTTGAGGCAAAATATGAGATATACATAAATCACATGTGATTTACCCTAAATCACATGTGATTTCACATGTGATATGTGATTTACCATAAATCACATGTGATTTACCGTAAATCACATGTGATTTGTGCTAAAGCAAATGTGATTTACAACATGTGATTTACCATAAATCACATATGATTTATGGTAAATCACTCACCTATGATTTATGGTAAATCACAAATGCTTTAAACAAATATGATTAAAACAAACTTCAACCTTGTACAGTATATTTTTTAGAAGTTGTGACAACACCTAAGCGAGTTTAGTAATTCATAAGGAGACACCTGGGGGTTCAGTTTATTGGCAACCTAATATGGAACCGTAATTAATACCGAAAGAGGGGTTTACTTTGACACACTAGATGAGGCTATTAGGATGTATAAGGCTTACGCCTAGAGGTGGATTTGAAATAAAGCTTTCATCACAAAGGAAAACTAGAAGTGGTTTTGTACAACACAAGTATCCGATGTGTAACCGTGAAGGAAAACTTAGGAACATCAACATAGATACTTTAAAAATCCAAGGAAATGATAAGGCTATTCAAACAGAACCCACGTAACAAAGTTGTATGGCACGTGTCAAGTTAGATTTGGATCCTGTTTACGAAAATACAAACTAGTAAAATTCAATCCTAGGCATAACCATACGCTTTGTCAGGAAGTATATCGACATCTCTAAGACGGAAAGAAAATGGTCTACTCGAAAAGCTCTTTGTCATGAAAGCTAAAACCAAGAATATAGGTGCCACCGTAGCTCACCATATTTACAGAGCATGAAAGGGTATGACCTAGTTCACGGGTAGGTTATGGATTTTAAGAACTATTTTAGGAACTTAATCGCTTCATAGGGAAGGGATTCTCAAATGGTAATTAACAAGATGGAAAATGAAAGGCGTATGTGCCAAACTTTTCTTTTCACTACAAAGTAGAAGACGGTGAACTAGTTGCACTGTTTGGGCGACAGTAATGAAATGTAACTTTGAAGAATTTGGCGACATCATTTCTTTTGATGCGACGTTCAGGACTAATAAGTAAGTTTCAACTATTTTGACTTTATCAATAAAGTAAAAAACACTTGTTATCTGTCAGATGCCATAAAAAAATCACAAGTGATTTAGTAAAATCACAAGTGATTTAGTAAAATCACAAATGATTTGACCCAAATCACTTGTGATTTTTCTAAATCACTTGTGATTTGGGCAGATCACTTGTGATTTGGGCAGATCACTTGTGATTTTTCACAGAAGGTGTTTATTTATATATGCTTTCCATGTGTTTTCATATGCTTCGTGTACAATATGGTATTCGCTCCATTTATCGCAATAGATAACCACGTAAAGAGTGTGACAATTCTTGCGGGAATCTTTGAAAAGTGAAGACACCAAATCCTACATTTGGCTTTTGGAGTCATTCATGTCAAGATTTAACAAGCAACCTACAATGGTCGTAATAGATCAAGATGGGGTGATGAAGAAAGCTATTGCAGCCTGTTCTCCCAGTCAAACACATGCTATGATGTGGCATATCACCAAAAGGTTCCGCTAAGGTACTTTCTAATAAATCACATGTGATTTTACGTAAAGTTGTACCATCACTAAGACTATGGACTTGTAGCATTGATGAGTGGAATTGTTTGATGATTTGTAAGAAGATATATGATGAAATGACTTCAAAAGGCGCTTCAACGAGATTGTATGGGATATGTTCTTAGAACCAAGGGATTTGAGGAAAAGTAGGGAAAATTAATTGAAGATTTTGGCTTAAAAGATCATAAGTGGATGACGAAGATGTTTAATATGCGATCGGATGGATACCGCTTATTTTCTTGACTCTCCAACCGTTTGGGTTAATGAGGACAACTTCAAGGTCGAGAAAGTGAAAATTGTTCTTCTCGCATTTCACAAACGAAGGATCGACATCGATTAATCTCATGATCCGCTTCAATCTGCAATGGAAAAGCAAAGACACATTCAAGAGCGTTAGACTTTGATTCAATGGATTTGATGACTAAGTTAAAAACAAAACTGATGATTGAAAAACATGCTGCTTTGGTATACACAAGGACAATTTTTCTACGAGTTCAAACATAAATTAATGAAGGAATCTGGGATTGTCAAATACAGAATGTACAAACTGGAGAGGGCTGTGAGATAACACTCATTAGAGATAAGAATGCTGGTGAATATAGAACACTATACAAGAAAAAAAAGAAGGGAAAAAGTGAGGCGGTAGAAAAACCAAAGGCGGCGCGTGTTCAGGCAATGTATAAGGTACAAAAAGCTCTTTTAATTTAATATTGTGTGTTTTTCTTCATTGTTATGCTTGCCTGAATCACTTGTGATTTTTACGAATCACTTGTGATTTGATCCAAATCACTTGTGATTTTAACAAATCATTTGTGATTTTGACAAATCACAAGTGATTTATTACAAATCACTTGTGATTTTAACAAATCATTTGTGATTCTTTGTTATGTTATTCATTTTTTTTGTGTTTTGCTCTGCTAAGGTAATGTGCAATTTGGAAGATGGATTAGTGGTCTATACATGTAGGCACTTCCTTCGATTTGGGTTTCTATGTCGCCACATATTTTGTGTTTTCAAAATAATGACATTGAAAAGATTCCCAAGAAGTACATTTTGAGGCGCTGGACAAGGGATATAATACCTCCTGCTTTGAGAAGAAAGAGAAACCGATATGGTGAAAAGAATGAAACAATTGATAGACTCACAAATGAGGCAACTTGTTTAGTAGACGAGTGCCTACATCGCTTGAGCAATGATGAAGGAAAGATGGCTGAATTTGTAGAGCAGATTAGAACATTGAAGAAGAAGGTCGACATTGATGTGCCAAATCCTCCAAGAAAAAAATTATGATATGGAGAAATTTATCGGGGTTCCAAAGCCAAAAAAAATTGATGTCAACAACCCATCAGGTGCTAAAAACAAAGGTGGTACAAGAGAGGTACGTAGGAAGAGTGAGAGAGAGAAAGCAATAGATGCAAGTTTAAAGCCAAAAAGGAAATGCGAAGAATGTGGAGTGAAAACTAATACACATACTAAAAAAACTTGTCCTCTAGGTCCAAAGGCAATAAGCGGTACATAAAAGCGCGGTCAAAAATCGATGAATAACATCGCTTCAAACTAAGTGATTTTTTTTACTTTATAAATACTTTACATACTTTAAGTTTTGAATATTTGTGATTGTTACCTCGCTTGTAATCGAGATGTTGATTTTACTTGAGATAAAAACTTTGATCCGTTGATTACTTCTTGAATAAAATGATAGTTGGATTTAAATTTTACTTTTTATTGTTGTATTGATATAATTTCAAGTTGTATTCACAAGTGATTTGTAACAAATCACTTGTGATTTACCCACACCAGTGAATAACCACCAAAAATTTAATAAGTCACATTAACTACATGCTCACTTTTCACAGTAGCTTAATAAGAAAATCTATTTAAATAGGCTAAATAGTTGTCCATAACTACAAGATGACTTTTCATAGATCCACCAAAACACGTGTCCATAACGACACATGACCAACAAAATTTGAAAAGTCAATCCACCGCCAGATAACGACATGAACAACACTTGTCCATAAAGACACATGAACAATGACCTTAAAACAAACACAAGTAGTAAATGCTCATTACTACAACACGTCATACTTATAACGCTCACGATTTGCCCTAGCCCGGATAGCATTCTTAATCATCTCCTTCTTTGTCACCGGTATAAACCTCACATGGAATTCCTCGTAGTCTTTCATATTTTTCCTAGCATGCAAATTTATGTCATGTGACAAAATCTTGGTTGCATACTTGACCCTCAAGAGCAACAAGAGATGTTCTTTATCCGAGTCTCCCACAATTTCACAGTCCCACCTTGAAAATGGTTCTCCCATGTACATATCCATATGATGCATACAGTAGATACCAGAGTCTTCGATATTATTCTCTGTCGTGGAACATTTCAGTTTCGGAATGTGTGGAACTGCAGTCGCAGCAGCTTGACTCTTTTTGTGGCCAACACTTTCCGAGTACCTTGCAAACAAATTTATCTACAAAAAAACCAATGTTAAAAAATAGTCAGACTGGTAAATAACAAAATCATTATAAAATGGTTCCAAAAGTCAAAGAAGAAAAAAAAATAGAAATTATTTTGACTAGTAAATTACCAATAGATCACATCTGCCTTTGTAAGCTTCATATGATGTTGTCTCGTCACGATTGTTGTTAGGATATTGATAGCCGCCTTTTTCGATTAATAATAACAACATAAAAACACTCGTAACCGAGAATGGGGAAGAACACCGTTATACAAAGAACAAAAATCAATAAATGAAAGTAAACTTTTTATTAAACCAGTAAAAAACAAAAGTTACCAAATCAACGTCCTTGAGATTAGAGCCATCAAGATTGTCCTTGAAACTAAAAGCAACTTGTGCATCAAATATTTCACATCGTTGTTCCCACGCGAGTCCGCCATGACACATATTCCTTGTCCGTATTAATAATACAAAAGTCACTTAAGGAATAAAACGCCTATGTAGTTTAATCCAACTTTATTAAAAGATCCAAAACTTACAACACAACCCGTATGAAAGAAATGCCTGGACATAGCTCCTGGTTCTTTGAATTTTTCCTCATAATTAAGCAAAGTAGACCAACAATCAATGACACCAGAATCTACACGAAAACGCGGTGTTAATGACTCCATTTGATCTCTGATCAAAGAATCGCCAAATTTTGTTTCAAAGACCACATCGCTGTATTAAAAATGTGGTTGTAAGAAAGTAGCTGTAAAATTATGATTTTCAGGTACAAATCACTTGTAGTTTGCAGGTACAAATCGCAAGTAGTATTCTTACCCATTATCGCCAAACATCAAAAACAAAATAGTTGGAAAATTTATACATCACCGTCATTATAGAGTCAACGATGCCTTCTTATTAAGATAAGGAGAGAAAGGTAGAGAGCCTGCTTAGCAAAGACATGCCCTCGCACGAGCCTTTAGAGATGCATCAATACAAAAGAAGGAAAATTAAGTATGTTAAAAGCCACATGGGTGTTTGGCAATTTTGTTTATAATAATTAAGAGCAAGAAAATCAACCTCGTTTCAAATCTGATAACTGTTTTTGTCGAGCAATTGAAAGAGTTCTTCAGTTTCAGCATCAAGCTCTTGACTATCTTTGTTAGTGACCTCTTCATCCTTATTTTCTACTACCTCGCCATCATCCTCTTCACTATCTTCCTCGCCGTCATCCTCCTCACTAGTTTCCTCGCCATCACTCTCCTCACTGGCGCCTTTCTCATCTTCATTTCCACCGTCCTTACCATCCTCTTCATCATTCTTTTCTACTTTCTCACCATCATCCTCATCACCATCCTCCTCGCCATCACTCTCCTCACTGTCATCTGTCTCTTCTTCCTTATCATCGCCCTTACCAACCTTTTCATCCTTATTTTCTTCTCCTCGCCATCATCATCACTCTCCTCCTCGCCATCACTCTCTCACCGCCTTCCTCGATCTTCCTCACTATCCTCTTTCTCTTGTTCATCACCATGATCCTCCTCACTAACCGCTTTTGGTTTTTCCTCGATCCTCCTCACCGTAACCTTCTTCATCACCGCGATTCTTCTTCGTCACCGATTCTTCTTTGTCGCCACCGATTCATCCTCGCATCCATCGTCGCCTTCCCGATCAACTTCGTCATTTAGATTCATTACCTTCTTGAAGAGTTGACCATACTTGTCAATGTAATCACGAAGCTTGGCATCACCAGGGAACAATTTTTTGAATTGTTTGAGGGTCTCTTCTATGTCTTCCATCTCATCTGAAATGATGGAAAACTTCACTTCAACCTTCTTGCAAAATCCCTACAAACAATTGACAAAAAAAGTATCTGTCAATTAACTAAAAGTTCATAAATTACTACAATAAAAAGTATATAATCACATGTGATCCTATATTACCTCTTGGGTGTTCGTGCCGATGGATAACACAACTGGTAAATCACGCACTTCATCGCTTCAAAAACCCTCTGTTACCCCAGCCTCCTCAGGAGTCCACTCTCCCTGTAGATCCAAGTCGCCAAAAACACCTTGTTCAATCTCAAGATCCATTCTATTCTTCATCAGAGTAGAATTCCAGTCTTTAAGTGCTGGACGTGAACGAATGTATGGCATGGCTTCAAACTTGGTTGAATCCAAGTACAAAAGCTAGTTATAAAAACATACAAAAGATATATTAAAACATCAGCTTTAAAGAAAAGTTTAAGAATATGTATTAGGTTAAAGTGTCAAATCACAAGTGATTTGACATCGCAAATATAAATCACAGTGATATAAATCACTTAGAATATATATAAATCACAAGTGATTTAAATCACTTGTGATTTGCCACTATAAATCACAAGTGATTTACATTGGCTTACAGTATACACATAAAGCTTCAAAAATAAATAGATGAAAAGAAAACTTACAACAAGGAAATACACGGGCCCATTGTAGTAGAGACCACGACTTTCTGGGAGTTTACTCTTATAAAGACAGTTGCAAATATACCCACACCAATCCATGCAGTCAATCGGAGTGTCATCAAAAATGCGTTTCAAGACATCAAATGAAAGATCCCCATTCGTTGTCTCATTCTTGCCAAGTGTGTTGGTGACAAGCATAAGAAAATTCAGCTTGAACATTAAATCAACACGGGTTGCGGTTGTAATCTTGTCAAGAATATGAGACGCCCGGATTTTTCCCATCTCGCACGCCAAACCGTTAAGCTACTCTTGTGTCACCGGATCTTCGTGCCAATTAGGTTTCACATCTAGAGACAAAAGTGATCTTCCACCATTAGGAAGTCCTAACATATCATGAACTTTGTCCGCATTCACATGAATAGTTCCTTTTAAACGATACAAAACTCCTTACTATCAAACAATTTCACACCAAATGACCCAATCTCCCGGAATTACTTCCATATTAACTCAAAATAACGATCCAAACCGATACTATCCAAAATGACTTCATATTCGCTTTAGCACCACGAATTGCTTTAAAAGCGAAGAGGAACTACCGTTGAACGCATACCAGGATATTCACTATCAAGAAACTCCTTCTTAATTTGTGCCTCACTTGGACCCTTTTGTTTCTGCCTTTTTTACCTTTTTGTAAACTAGATTCAGAACCAGAGTCATCTTCCTTCTTCACATCTTTTAGAGTTTCCACCTCTACAACATTCTTACCCTTATCCTTAGCAACGACTCTGATCTTCTTAACACTCTCTTTTTTCTCCTCTTCCGCTACAAAAGAATCTGAAGTCTTTCTTTTTCTAGACTTTTCCTTCCCATAAGGTTCCACATCAAGTTGCCCTTCGACTCGTGTGGACTTAGACTTGCCGTAGGATGTGTTTTACTTGCGGTCGCCGCTTGCTTATGTTTATAATCGCGACGCGCGGATGCACATTTCATGCTTTTGTCTTGTTTTCAACATTAAGCATAGGCGGCCGAGGCTTCGCTTTTGCATCGCCGCTTAGCATCGCTTTGCTTTGTGCTTTGCACTCGAAGGCTTCACCTTAGCATCAGGCTTCACCTCAGAATGCTTCTCCTTTGAATCAGGCTTCGCCTCAGAATGCTTCTCCTTTGCATCAGGCTTCGCCTCAGAAGGCTTCTCCTTTGCAACATGCTTCGACTTTGGACCAGGAATCGCCTTTGGTTCAGGATTCTCCCTTGGCTAAGGATTTTCCTTTGGTTCAGGATTCGCCTTAGGCTTAGGATTTGCCTTTGGTTCAGGCTTTGGCTCAGAAGGAGAGTCACGGGAGGCCGTAGTCTTAGTTAACTGGTTTTTTCGTGTTTCATGAGAAGGATCACAAGAATTTCAAGAAATTTCACTTACTTTACTTATGCGAGGTAAGGATGGGTTGGACTTCTTTAGATGGTTTAGATCCGTGACACCGCATAAAACAATTGAAAAGGTTTGTAAGAAAACGAAACTACTTTTTAATTAAAAGTAAAATAACATGTTTAAGTTTTTGTGGTACTTTATTAGCCTACATTACATGTTCACTCGATAAGGAAAACTACGTGTGTTTTTGAAAATCACAATCGATTTGCATAAATCACTTGTGATTTTCACAAATCACAAGTGATCTCGTCCAAATCACTTGTGATTTTCCAAAACACAAGTAATTTTCCCGACCGTAAGGAAAATGTAATGTAGGCTAATCACCCACTTATGAGTTTGTCTACAATGAGTATGCTTGTCCGAAAAGTAAGGTCAAAACAAATAATTGCATTCGCTTTGATAGATAAGAAAGTAAAGATGATATGTGACTATAAATACCTTCGAACATGAGTTGTGTCTCAAGCTTTGTCCTTAAAAAGGTGATGTTTTCAAAAGCTTATCAAGTCCAAGATCATCGTCTGCAAAGTCATCAACATCAAAGGTTAAAACGCAAAACCAAAACAAGCATATAATTAGCGCTAACTATAACCAAAAGCGATATGCAAAAGAATTTCTACTATGGACTCAAAAAGAAAATGTAAATCGTGACCAAAAGATACTCATTTCTAACTAGATTCAAAGCGATTGGTAATTAGATTCCACCAAATAAGACTACTATAGACTGAAATGGAAAAGCATAATACAGCTTCAGGTATGTAAAACCAGAAGGTTTATGCGCTTTGCGCCACAAATGACAATTACTATCACCGACAAGTAGAATCAGATTCAAATCAGTCTATTACTGAACAATCAAATATAAACTTAATAGTTGCCACACTTTAAAACCTTGGAGCATCAAAACAATTAAACACAAAAATGGAGATAAAAACCAATGCCTCAAAGCTCATAAAACCCTCAACGCCAACTCCATCCACCCTTCGTAACTATAACTACAAACTTGGTCCTAACCTTACCAAAATTAAACCAAACTACACTATTTTTCTAGCTTTACACGATTTATAAAAAACTAGAAACGCAAACATTTCACTTTTACCAACACCTCGGCTCTATGTTTACTTACACGATTCAATAACACACCAATCAAGTATGACACCGAATTTAAGTTACCACACTATCAATAAACAAGTTACACAATGTTTATATTGGACCTTTGGTTGAGAAGTGATGAAAATTTAAAAACAAGTTACACGATCAAAAGTTGAAAAATATTTCTTGCTCGAATGGGAGAGTGTTTTGTGTTTGAGTGTTGTTGTAGAGTAGTTGTTAAACGGTTAAACCCACTAATAATGATTGAAAATTTGAATTTGAAACTGTTGGTTTGTGTAGGTCACGCCACCTTGTCTCGCAAAAACAAGTATACAAACTACAAACATATAAGTTATGAACCAGAGTGTTACTGAGACTTACGTTTTAATGGAATTTAACACATGACATGGTATTCATCATCGAAACATCACATAGGGTCGCCTTTGGGCTAACAAAGGTTAGGACGCAGCTTTGTAATCTTTTCTTTGTTCGAAAGGGTGTCTTAACACCGCTTGAAACATCTGCAGACCACCACCAACCCTTTCAAATTTTCCTCAAAGTCAAAATCGCAAGTTCTCAACATCAAACCCCGCAAACTCAACCATTTTGGCCTTCCCATTCCCATCTAAACCTCGCTTAAATTCTTGAACAACTTTCCTTTTTTTCGGCAAAACCTCCTCTTCATCAACCATCTTTCCTTTTCCTTTTCCTTTAATTTTGTCCTTTTTAGCTACAACCCCTTCTTCGCCTTTGATTACTACACCACCTTTTCACTCTTGGTGTCCCGGTTCCACCCCCGCATTTTTTCTTATCTATCCCCGTCATTGACGCCTAGTCCTAAAAGGTGTTTGACTACATTCTAAAGTTAGCATCCCGCCTACCCAACCCACAACTTCAAAACCGATGTTTTTAAGTAAAATTGTGCTAACTTTTGGGGCTTGTGGGCTACGAAGATATCAACTGACTCATTTGTGATAAGGGGGAATTATGGTGAGTTTTGACTAGTTGATAAATCAAAAACATTTCAAAAATATATCCTAGATAAGCCATGAATGAGGGTGAGGTTTTCAATTATTTGAGGAAGACTTAGTTGGCTCTAGTATCTTATGTTTGACTTGGTTGAGGTGATCTAGTAGACTATTTTGATGTAGCCAAATCAGTATTGTATATCGATTCCACGGATCCCGCGGTTCCCTTATGGGAGGGATCCGCTAGTTCAAAAGTCGGGATCCGCCAACCGCAGATCGAGAGCTTTCAGAAATGTGCAACTTTGCACTTTATAGTAAATGCATTTCTAGTTGTTTCTATGAGGACTAAATGCAAGTTCACAACTAATATAATGTACATCAAAGTAGGAAGAGCCAAAATTTCTAGAATGAGTGACTACGACCACTAAATGAGTCGTAAAATCTCATTTTCCAAATACCTAAGTTAGATAGTTTAGTGCCAAGATATGGCAATACCTACATACTACGAGCATAGTTTAAAGTGTTTACAAACCATTGTTTGAAATTGTTCATCATACATTTGAGTTCTAAGACCTTACCTTTCTTCTCCTCCTTCACTTCTTCACCCGCCCTCCACTCTTTATCGAACTATCTTCACTTCTTCTTCCTCAAGAAATTGGCGAAGCATTTGAAGATTCCTTGGTTTGTTGCCATTCGGTGATTCATTAGGGATGTTTGGCAATTGGTTAATGTAGTCCAAGGGGTCAAGATCGATATTTTCAAGTGGGTTGCTACTACTCCCTTCACCTTCACCTTCTCCTTGCCTTTCCTCTCGTCCGAGGAATCCGTGGGTGGTGTGGCCTCTTGCCTTCCACCATAAACCTTGTTGTTCTACCTCGATTAATGGTACCATAACCTTATTGCAAAAGCTATGATCCAAGGATTGTGGAGAAGGGTCTAATGCAAAGATGAATTTGGCAAGCCGGGTTAGAAGCATTGCATATGGAAGCACCATTTTGTCCATGCTTCTCACACTTGCCATTCTCTTGATCATGTAGTAGGCAATGTTGAAGCGGGTCTCGGTCACAAGACAATAGATCATGAAGCTTAGACATGCGTTGGGGTGATCCTTGTTTCCTAATAGACACACCACATTCTCCCTTATCACAACTTCCCATTTTCTATATAATGCATACATATCCGAAAGCTCCATTTGAAAAGGATCCCTATAGATCACTTTCGACTTTCTAGTCACCCTTGATGGGATGCTTTGGCATAAACACGGTGTCCCTTACCGTGGTTGCTTCCGGGATTATTGTGTGATAAATGTCGTGATGATCAACCATAGAGTGTAATTCCTCTAACGACCACTCATTAGAGTACATGCAAACACCATCATGTGGCACCCCTACTATTCTTCCAAACTCCTCAAGTGAAAGGGTGAACTCGTGTCCATTTATAGTGAATTCAATTGAAATGGACCCATCATCATTTCTAATTATACCCATAGTCTTGTAGAACTCAAGCACAAAGACCGCAAATTTGCTCGCTTATATCCAATAAACAATCAAACCCAATAGTTTCAAATACTTCCCTCATGTTGGTATTTGCAAGGAATGATGGATCAACAACTCTACCTTCATGAAAAAGTCTCCTTTCAAGCAACTTAAAGGCTTTCCTATCGTCCGGACTTAATCCATTTTTCCTATGGTACATGGGAATGTAGTGAGTGGTGTCTTGGTAATCTTGTTGCTTGTTGCTTGTTGCTTGGCATGATGTTCCTAAACAACACAACCACAATGTGGTGTTAATGGTGAATAGTAACCTAGAGGGTTTGATCATAATTTTGCTCTCATCATCTTTGTTGAGTTCAAGAAATGTGTTTAATTTGTATTAACAATGTTAATTCTTTGATTTAGATTATCTTAGAAAATAATGTGGTGACAAATTATGATAAACCCATTTGAACCAAACTCTTAAAGATGAAGGAATTGTAATTCTAAGAATCAAGGAATTAAATTAACAATGTAGTGAAGATTATACTTACACTAGTGATTGTTAAGCTTGAGAAGAATGATCAATTTGCTCCTATGAACGTTACATGAGTTTTTGTTCGTGAGTCTTGGAGCGAGTATGATTGTGGAACATCCACAAGTGATCATTTTAGCTTATATTGTCTTCATTGCACGGATCCCACGGATCCCTCTCATATGGGATCCGGCTAGTATAAACTTAGGATCCGCATGACAAAGAAAAATCACTCAAAAATTCATTGATAACTTTGGTTTGGGAGTTCTAAAAACGCCTAGTGTTTTGGTGTTAAGGTTCTAAAACTTGTGGTTTGAGGTTTTGACGATTAATATTATTCCTATTAGACGAGGTTCCCTTTTTAAGAATTAGTCATAATTCTTGGGAAGCTTTTCAAACATGATAATAAAATCCCATTTTATCATAATATAAGAAGTTTCACATGGATATTTATTGACATAGATGAAGTGTCAATAAATCTTTTTGTGATGAATAATGATTGAGGTTATAGAATAACCAAGATATCATTATTACAAGTTGATAATGAAGTCTATACAAATAAGTCGGAGAAAACTAATTTGATGAAGACTATAATATGAATAACTACTAGAACAATTACTAATAAATCATGCAACTAAGGTTTTGATAATAATAATAAGGTATGTAATTAAAGATCATACCTTTGCCAAATATTTTTTTAAAGAAAAGAAGTATTTAGATGTTTTGTGATCTTCTTGGAATCTCCATATTTATGTTGTAAGAATACTTAAACATTCTTTTTGCGAAAAGAAATATTTAGATAAATTCTTTATGATTTTCTTGGTAACTCCAAATCCGGATAATGCTTTAAGAGAGAAAGAAATATTAGAGCATTCTATCATTGTCCAACAATAAACAATATACTGATTTTTTAAAATATGACAAAAATAATCCTTCTTTGTAGTTTTCAAACATACATGGCGGAGAAGCCTTCATTAACGCCGCTTAATGATGAGTGTCTAAATACTCATCATTTTGTACAATCTAAACTCAGAAAACATCCGAAAACACTCGTAAATGCATCAAATGATGAAAATATCACAAATCAGTGTTTTATGTGTTTTAAATGCAAAATATCAAAATCGATGAAAACGATCAAGTTTGCAAAATTGGCGCTTTAGTCCCCAAAGTTTCAAAAGTTGTCAAAACAAACTCGGTAAATCAAAATAAAGAAAAATATCATTCAAGGTCCATAAAATATTCTAAATTGTCAAAAATGATCCTTGAATGATTCTTTGGTCAAATGGGCAAGATCAGTCCCTCAATTTGGCAGAATTACAACAATGGTCCTTGTGCTTAGCTAATACCAATTGGACCCCTTTTATTATTGAGCCCAGCCAAAACACTGAACCCCCTGCCATATATCCCTGTGACCCTTCAGTTTTGAACCCCCTTCATATTAATACCACCGGGTCAACAAAAGTCATAAACCAACCTCTGTTCATCCCTTACCTCACTGTCCCGCCAAATCCAGAAACTAGAGTGGTTTCTCACCACTTGCTCCTACCACCCTTTCCACTTGTTATACACTGCTCACCCACCCCCTCCACCTTCACAATATCCAAAATTCATTAATTGATTGAAACCGCCATGACTTTTGGTGCCAAAGCTCCAAATGGATGGTTCGATGAATTGTGAAGATCCAATGGTTCAAGTGAAGTGGAAAGTCTCGTGGATGTCGACATAGTCTCAAAAGTCTATAAAAAAAAGATGGGAAGCAATGTAGGAATCTATCTAGTGTAATTTTTTTTCTTAGTCGTATTTTATCATTTTAAGCTTTCTAGTGTAAAACTTAGCTTTCAAGCACTCGCTTTAATCAATTTCAGTATTGTGAATCCTTTTAATAATCAATTTCAAGCTTTCTTTTTAATTTCAAGATTTGCAAATTTCAAGTTCAAATTTTCAATATGTTTCGAATGTTGTTATTAGTTGTTGATTTGACCTAATAAGCCACATAAGCTCCTAGATAGCTTCTAAAAGCTATTAGATACTTTAAAAATCGTTTGGAAGTTAAAAATAAAAATACCAAAAATACCAAATAAATAGTTGAAAATTCAAAATCACAAGAAATGGTGATCAAAGTCGAGCAGGTGAATATTGATTGCCTCGGTTAGTGGCTTAGTGGTAAGCCTATAGGAGTGGTCTTGTGATCTTGGTTCTGTTTTCGTGATAGCCTCTTGTAAGCTTTTAACTCAACTTTTGCATTTTACCGCATAAGTGTTCATTAGCTTGAATCTCTGCTTTTATGTTCATTAGTTATAGTTAAGTGTATTTAAGCATTAAAATCGCTTGTTTGTTCATTTAAATTTGTAGTTGTTAAAAGTCTCATTTTGACAGTTATAATAGCATTAGTGTCATTCTAGAGTTTTATGTTGTTATTGTTGTTGTTTTACACTTATTTAGTCTTCATATATGATATTATAAGGTCTGTAATCAAGTGCATGGTTTGAATCTTTGAAAGTCTTTGAAAACTCTCAAATCAGTCTTATAAAGGCTTGTTTGGTTTTGTTAGTTAAACTGTGTTATAGGTTGTTTGTGTTGTTGCTTTTTGTTGTACTGTGTCACATACACAACTAATAACTCAAACAAACCATAAAAACCAGTCCTCATTTCATAAATAATCAAAATCTCTTTAATCTCACTTAGTTGTTAACTGTTAAGATTTTAGTTTGTCAATCTCATCACAATAGCTTAAAACTTGTTAACTTAGCTTAATCTCATTTTATTTTAGGATAATATAACATAATCAGTAAGTAGATTTGATTCTAAGTTCACATTAGTCAACTTATCCGTGATTCTGCTGAATTGCATTTGAATCTATCAAGTGTTATTTGTCGATTCTCACGATTCAAGATTTTGGTTTCACCGATATGCTTCACGATCCGCTTTGAAGTTTGTCAATTGATTTTGATTCGCTAATGTAGAAGTTTAGATTCTCGCCGATTTGTTTGTTGTTGCTAATTTCTATTTCATTTCACGATTTAGAATTTTAGATTCTCTGAATCATTGATTCATTGAATTGTTTATTGTAGTTTAATAACTGCTTTTACATTCTTTAGCTTATTTCAAAGGTGCTTAAGTTGTCATGTTTTAATTTGTCCTCAACAATTATTCTATCATCCGAAAGTTTTAAACACCATTGAGTCTCCGTGGGACTTAACGACCCGGGAATCCACTATACTCTCCCGATCTTCATTGCATTTGGTTCCGCATCGCTTGAAGTTTGTTACGGTTGGCCATTCACAAGTGGTCGCTTGTGTGATAAAACCCGACCGTCTGACTCCAACCAAAATTTTGGCGCCACGCCGGGAGGCTTTAGCGTGTGTTAAACCTTTTTCGCACCCATTCTTGCACATATACCACCGCTTGTAAAAGTTTTTTTGTAAAGATATAAAATCTCAAAAGTTCATTAGCACTTTTCCTAAAGTGTTAACAAACCCAAAAACAAAATATAAAACAACAAAACAATCGTAACGCTTTCTAGCTTGTGTTTCTTTTAAGGTGATTCTTAAAGAAATACGATTTGGTTAAACGAGACGATGCCAAAATATTTTCCAAAAGTTTTAAACCTCATCAAGACAAATCTATACCTCACGCCTTTTCAAGTGGTACTTAATTAATACATAAAATCAACCACCGTAAATCAAGGCAAGACACCTACTAACCGGGGTGTGACCATAATAAGTTCCCGAACAATGATTTAAACTTGCCTTTGTGTCCTTGTGATTTGGTGTACCTTTTTCAAAGAAGCCATTTCATTTGTGATTATTGGTTAAGTCCACTTGTCGCTTTGCCTCGCATTTGTTTTGAAAACCGATTTTTATACTTAGTGCATGCGCACTGCTCTTCCGCCTACAAGTCCACTTTCGAGCTTGCAAATATTCCTCGAGACGAGAGGACGTTACCTTCGCTGCTCACCGTGATCGAGGAACGCCTACCACAACCACCACCGTCAGAACGGCAGAAGATAAGCCCATGAATGAGCTTCTCCAAGCACCCATAGAGGTTACGGAGATGTTATTGTTGTCCCACCCATCGTGGTCGATACCTTTGAGCTCAAACCGGGTTACTTAATCTAGTAACCCAAAGCCAATTCTATGGTTTTGAGCGGATGATCCTCATGCACACATTCGATGGTTTAACAAGATTGCATCTACCATCAAGTACAAGAATGTCCCACATGAAGCCATCAAGCTTCTTCTGCTCCCATTTTCTAGAGGACAAGCCCGGAATTGGCTTGAGAAACAACCCCTCGCTCTATTGAGACATGGAGATCTAGTTACCAAGTTTGTTAACTAATTCTATCCTCCATCCCGAACTACAAGTCTTAAGAATGAGATAATGAAATTTTCTCGTAGATTTGATGAATCATTCGGGAGGCATGGATCGTTACAAAGAGTTGCTTCAAGTGTCCGCATCATGGTTTTACCGAATTAATGCAAATGGATACTTTCTACAATGGTTTGAACCGCACCAATCAAGATTCTTTGAATGCCTCCGCGGAGGTAATTTCCTGAGCAAGACCACCAAAGAAGCCTTGCAAATCATTGAGAATAAGTCTCAGTCCGCCTTTCCGAGCAAAGACATATCGCCTCTCATTCGACCTTCTTCATCTCCCGTGAGTACATCTAGCAATCGATGCTAAGATTGACAAACTCACGGATATTGTTCAGCTTTGGTTCTTGCTAATCAAAGAAAGTGACTTTCACACAAACACCAACACAGGGTGAAGTGAAGAAAGTCGAGAGTTGTGTTACTTGTGGTGGCCCTCATGCATACTACAATCAGATCGCCACCGATGGTAGTCCGTTTGAAGCCAATGCTCTAGCCGGTACTTCACATCGTGGAGGTAATCAATACCGTCCTCAAATGAACCACACCACCGTGCTAACACTAATCAGCACCACCCGGTTTTAACCGAATCATAACATGCAAAACCGAATCGAACCAACCGAGAATGAACCAAGGTTATCAAAACCAAGGTAATTTCTATCCCGGACCAAACCAAGGTTTCCAACATCAAGGAACCTTAATCAAAACAATTTCAATCGAGGGAATCAATTTCATGGGAATATGAATCCTAATCAAGGAAATTTTCAAAATCAAGGCCCTAATCCTAACATTAGAGGCCGTAATTTTCCTAATCCACCTCACGCCATTGTTCCAACCGGACCATCATCCGATGAGTTATTGAAACAATTCATGAAATCCCAAGATGAAATGAACAGGTTGTTGGTCGGTCGATTGTTGATCTTAAGAAGTCTTTAAATGATCAACCCTCGGGCTCAGGAAAACTTCCGAGCAACACGATCGCTAACCCGAGGGGCGATGCAAAGGCGATCACAACCAGAAGTGGTGTTTCATATGATGGACCTGCTATTCCTACTACCTCTTCTTCTTCTCTCCCTAAGGTAGTAGAAAGTGAACCTAAGACACACAATGGACCTACGACTCCAATGCCTCCTCCACTAGGAGAAATGAGTCAAGTTACCAAGGATACAACGGACAAGGTGCATTATTCAAGCCCACGGCATCAGACACGCCCTACCTTGGTAGTCCAACCTCAAGTTGTCCAGAACCCAAATCTAATCCAGAGTTGTTTTTGAACCTCCAGAGCTCTCGCTGAAAACCGAATCCAAATCTTCTATTCCTTACCCATCACGCTTGAATGAGCAAAGCTCATGAAAAAGCCACCATCAAATGGACAAATTCTTTCAAATTTTCCAAGAATTACATTTTGACATAAGCTTTATGGATGCTATCATGTCGATGCCCAAGTTTGCATCAACTCTCAAACACATGTTAAGCAATAAGGAAAAGTCGCTTGAAATGGCAAAACCCTCTAAACGAGAACTCGCCTGCAGTTATCCCGAAAAAGCTTCGAAAATCTTGGAGATCCCGGAAAATTCTCTTACCTTGTGTATTTCCGTGAATGGTTGAATGCTTTGCCCTAGCAGATCTTGGTGCAAGCATCAACTGATGCCTTATTCAAGATGGAAGAAACTTTCTCCGAACTTACTCCTACATGCATGACTCTCGAGCTTGCGAGATCGTTTCCATATCCCGTCCTCTTGGCATTGCCGAGGACGATTTGTGAAAGTAGGAAAGTTCCATTTTCCTACCGACTTTGTGGTTGTTGATTTCGATGTCGATCATCGGGTTCCTCTCATTGTTGGTCGAGGATTCCCGAGAACGGGCCGTGCTCTCATTGATGTATTTGAGCAAGAAATCACATTACGTGTTGGTAATGAAGTCTGTCACCTTAACCTTGATCAAACTTCGAGGTACTCCGCAAACTATGATTCTAAGTCGGTTAACCGAATAGATATCATTGATGTTGCTTCAAGAGTACTCTCAAGAAGTTCTTGGTTACTCTCATAATTTCGTGAGTGGGATCCCACCACATCTTCTCAACCTATCATAGCCAATTCTACTCCTTCTATCACTCCTTTGAGCGAAGAGACTTCATCTTGGAAGAGATTGAAGCATACTTAGCTAGTGATTCTGCTCCATAGGAAATTGATCATGCTCCAATTGACATTGAGGGGACATACTTCTCATTGAGAAGTTGCTTAATGATGATCCATCATCAACCCTCACTCTAGTGATTCAATTTCGATAAGATTAATCAAAATGAGATTAACTGAGGAGATATTCTTCTTGAGAAATTTTAAATCATGACACTTCTCCTCCTCTCCCTCCCGCCGAGCTTCATAACAAGGAAGTCAAGTCGCTTGAGAAAATCAAGAATTTCCGAGGTTGAGCTTAAGGACTTACCTCCTCATCTCGAGTATGCATTTCTTGAGGGTGATGATAAATTACCCGTCATTATTGCTAGAGATTTGAGTAAAGATGAAAAGTCGCTCATAAAAGTCTTGAAGTCACACAAGCAAGCAATTGCTTGGAAACTCTCGAAATTAAGGGTATTAACCCCAGTTTTGTACTCATAAAATCTTAATGGAGGATGACTTCAAACCGTAGCTCAACATCGAGAAGAGTAAATCCAAAAATCCATGATGTTATCAAACAGAGGTTATCAAACTTCTTGATGCAGATTGATTTACCCAATCTCGATAGTCCTTGGGTTAGCCCAATTCATCGTGTTCCTAAAAGGGTGGCATAATTGTTGTCACAATGAAGATAACGAGTTAATTCCAACTCGATTGGTTACGGATGGCGGTTTGCATTGACTATCGTAAGTTAAATGACGCTACTTGTAAAGACCATTTTCCTCTACCCTTCATGGACCAAATGCTTGAGAGATTAGCGAGCAGTACTATTGTTTCCTTGATGGTTTCTCGGTTACTTTCAGATTCCCATTGATCCACGGTGATCAAGAGAAGACCACATTCACCGCCCATACGGAACTTTTGCCTACAAACGTATGCCTTTTGGCCTATGTAATGCCCTGCACGCTCCAACGATGTATGATGGCCATTTTCCACGACATGATCTGGGAAACAATGGAGGTGTTTATGGATGACTTCTCGGTCATTGGGGACTCGTTTCAAACATGTCTCTCCCATTTAGAAAAATGCTTCAAAGGTGTGAAGACACCAATCTTTTCTAAATTGGGAGAAGAGCCACTTTATGGTCAAAGAAGGCATAGTCCTTGGCCATAAGATTTCAAAAACGGATTGAGGTAGATAGAGCAAAAGTCGATGTTATTGCTAAATTGCCTCATCCTACTACCGTCAAAGGTATTAGGAGTTTTTAGGTCATGCCGGTTTCTATCGTAGATTCATACAAGATTTTTCTAAAATCGCCTACCTATGACCCATCTTCTTGAAAAGATGCTCCTTTATCTTTTCACCCGAGTGCATTGAAGCTTTTGAAACATTGAAGAAAAAGCTTATCGAAGCACCCATTCTCGCTGTTCCGGATCGGATTTACCCTTTGAGCTCATGTGCGATGCAAGTGATTTTGCTATCGGTGCGTCCTAGGGCAACGTGAGCTAAGCATTTTCAGCCTATTCATTACGCAAGTAAGACTATGATCAAGCTCAAACTCATTACACTACCACGTAAAAGAGCTATTAGCCGTGGTGTATGCATTTGAGAAGTTTCGCCATATTTAATCTTGACCAAATGCGTGGTGTATACGGATCACTCGGCTCTCAAATATCTCTTTGCAAAACAAGATGCAAAGCCGAGATTGCTTCGTTGGATTCTCCTCCCGCAAGAATTTGATATCATTATACGTGATAAAAAGGAGCCGAGAATCTAGTCACGATCATCTCGTCTGCATTAGAAAACCCTCACCAAGATGTTTTCGAGAAAAGGAAATAAATGAAACATTTCCTCTCGAGACACTCAACGCGGTTTCTTTTCGTGGAAATTCTACCACCCCATGGTTTGTCGACTTCGCAAATTACCATGCGGGTAACTTCATAGTGAAAGGGATGTCGACCCAACGGAAGAACAAATTCTTCAAGGATGTTAAACATTATTTCGGGACGACCCTACTTATTCAAAATCATGTAAGGATCAAGTCATCCGACGGTGTGTTTATGGACATGAAGCTCTTGACATTCTCAAAGCTTGCCATGCCGACCCACCGGGGCCATCATAGTCCAAACTACACCGCCAAAAAGGTGTTTGATTCCGGTTTTATTGGCCCACTATCTATAAGGATGCCTACGATTTTGTCAAAACATGTGACGCTTGTCAGCGCACGGAAATATCTCGAAGAAATGAAATGCCGCAAAACGCCATTCAAGTGTGTGAGATATTTGACATCCGGGGTATTGACTTTATAGGGCCATTTCCATCTTCTAGAGGACACAAATACATACTCGTGGTCGTTGACTATTTGTCAAAATGGGTTGAAGCAAAGATTTACCTACCAATGATGCCCGAGTGGTTGTGAAGTTTTAAAATCTCTTTTTCCGTGTTTGGAACTCCGAGAGCTATAATCGCGATCGTGGTACACATTTCGCAATGACCAATTTGATCGTGTCATGCAAAAGTATGGTGTTACCCACCGCCTCTACCGCATACCACCCCAAACAAGTGGGCGGTGGAAGTTTCCAACCGTGGTATTAAAAGAATTCTTGAAAGACGAAGAGGCGAAAATCGTGCATCCCGGTCGGATAAACGGATGACGACTGGCCTTCCGTGATACTTACAAAACACCCATCGGGTGTACTCCATACAAGCTAGTGTACGGAAGGCATGTCATCTTCCGATTGAGCTAGAGCACAAGGCATACGGGCCTTGAAGCATGCAAACTTCGATATTCAGACATTTGGTGATCACGAAAAGTTCAAATGAATGAATTAAATGAACTCCGTGATCAAGCATACGAGAACTCTTTGATCTACAAACAAAAGACAAAGAAGATTCATGACTCTAAAATCAAGAACCGCATTTTCAACGTTGGTGATCGAGTCCTTCTTTTCAATTCAAGATTGAAGATTTTCTGGAAAGCTCAAGTCCTACTGGTCCGTCCATTTACCATTGCTAAGGTTTATCCTTATGGTACCATTGAGTTATCTCACCGATGGTCCAAATTTTAAAGTGAATGGTTATCGATTAAAGCACTACTTTAGAGGACATTCCTCCTGTGGTTGTCCCGATTTACAAACTTTCCCATGAACCAATGAATGCGGGATCGAGTCAAGCTAGTGACTCGGGAATCAAAAACAATAGCACACACAATATGGGTTTTCACCCATATTTACTTCTTCTTTCTGTTCTACCACCCTAGTGTGGGGAGTTCCCCGCTATTATATATAAGTTTCAAAAAAAAAAAAAAAAAAAAACCTTAATAATAATGGCCGTAGTATTTCCTTTTACGTTCTTTGTTTCGCATAACCGACGGTACTTTGAATATTGAGGGCAATATTCATTTCTATGTGGGGAATTCTCACGAATTTTATCATGTAGTTATCCGCCCATCCCGCTTTTGGCCAAATTGTTTTTTTGGAGTAAGTGTTCTACACTTACTCAAAGAAATGGTAATCATCCGCCATGTCTAAAAAACAAAAGGATTGGCTAATCCAGAGCAAACGGCTCTTGGTAAAGATTTCTCAAATCCGTTTATGGTTTGCAATTTGCCCAAAATTGTATGGTGTTCACCACCATATCTTTAATTAGTGAAGAGTTGGCTAGCCCGCAAGTTTATGGCTTGTGGTAAAGGCAGTTGAAATCCATAATTGGTAATCGACTCACCAAAGATAATATTGATAATTTATCTAAGAGTTGGCTAGTCCGAAGCAAAGCGGTTTCGGTAAAGACAAATCAAAACCGTTGAAAGTCGGTGATTTGCTCAAAATCATTTGGTTATCATTGTACCAAGGTTCTTACTTGAACTAAAACAATTGGCTACTCCAAGTAATGGCTTTTGGTAAAGAGTTTTAAAATCCATTAAAGTTCTAAATCATTGCTAGGGACTAGCAATATCTTAGTGTGGGGATTGATGAGTGTCTAAATACTCATCATTTTGTATAATCTAAACTGCAAAAACATCCGAAAACACTCTAAATGCATCAAAATGATGAAAATATCACAAATCGTGTTTTATGTGTTTTAAATGCAAAATATCAAAATCGATGAAAAACGATCAAGTTTGCAAAATTGGCGCTTTAGTCCCTAAGTTTCAAAAGTTGTCAAAACACCCCTCGTAAATCAAAATAAAGAAAAAATATCATTCAAGGTCCCGAAATATTCTAAATTGTCAAAAATGATCCTTGAATGATTCTTTGGTCAAATGGGCAAGATCAGTCCCTCAATTTGGCAGAATTACAACAATGGTCCTTGTGCTTAGCTAATACCAATTGGACCCCTTTTATTATTGAGCCCAGCCAAAACACTGAACCCCCTGCCATATATCCCTGTGACCCTTCAGTTTTGAACCCCCTTCATATTAATACCACCGGGTCAACAAAAGTCATAAACCAACCTCTGTTCATCCCTTACCTCATCGTCTCGCCAAATCCGAAACCAGTGGTTTTCACCACTTGCTCCTACCACCCTTTCCACTTGTTATACACTGCTCTACCTACCCTCCACCTTCACAATATCCAAAATTCATTAATTGATTGAAACCTGCTCATGACTTTTTGGTGCCAAAGCTCCAAATGGATGGTTCTGATGAATTGTGAAGATCCAATGGTTCAAGTGAAGTGGGAAAGTCTCAGGGATGTCGACATAGTCTCAAAAGTCTATAAAAAAAAGATGGGAAGCAATGTAGGAATCTATCTAGTGTAATTTTTTTTTCTTAGTCGTATTTTATCATTTTAAGCTTTCTAGTGTAAAACTTAGCTTTCAAGTACTGTTTTAATCAATTTCAGTGTATTGTGAATCCTTTTTAATAATCAATTTCAAGCTTTCAGTTTCAATTTCAGTATTTGCATATTTCAAGTTCAAATTTTCAATATGTTTCGAATGTTGTTATTAGTTATTGATTTGGACTGAATAAGCCACATAAGCTCCTAGATAGCTTCTAAAAGCTATTAGATACTTTAAAAATCAGTTTGGAAGTTAAAAAATAAAAATACCAAAACTACCAAATAAATAGTTGAAAATTGAAAAATCACAAGAAATGGTGATCAAAGCTGGAGCAGGGTGAATATTGGATTGCCCTGGGTTAGTGGCTTAGTGGTAAGCCTATAGGAGTGGTCTTGTGATCTTGGTTCTGTGTTTTCAGTGGGATAGCCTCTTGTAAGCTTTTAACTCAACTTTTGCATTTTACTGTACAAGTGTTCATTAGCTTGAATCTCTGTTTCTTTATGTTCATTAGTTATAGTTAAGTGTATTTAAGCATTAAAATCAGTTGTTTGTTCATTTAAATTTGTAGTTGTTAAAAGTCTCATTTTGACAGTTATAATAGCATTAGTGTCATTCTAGAGTTTTATGTTGTTATTGTTGTTGTTTTACACTTATTTAGTCTTCATATATGATATTATAAGGTCTGTAATCAAGTGCATGGTTTGAATCTTTGAAAGTCTTTGAAAAGTCTCAAATCAGTCTTATAAAGGCTTGTTTGGTTTTGTTAGTTAAACTGTGTTATAGGTTGTTTGTGTTGTTGCTTTTTGTTGTATTGTGTCACATACACAACTAATAACTCAAACAAACCATAAAAACCAGTCCTCATTTCATAAATAATCAAAATCTCTTTAATCTCACTTAGTTGTTAACTGTTAAGATTTTAGTTTGTCAATCTCATCACAATAGCTTAAAACTTGTTAACTTAGCTTAATCTCATTTTATTTTAGGATAATATAACATAATCGAGAAGTAGATTTGATTCTAAGTTCACATTAGTCAACTTATCCGTGATTCTCATTGAATTGCATTTGAATCTCATCAAGTGTTATTTGTTGATTCTGTTGATTCAAGATTTTGGTTTCACCGATATGCTTCACCGATCTGCTTGAAGTTTGTTGAATTGATTTTGATTCGCTAATGTAGAAGTTTAGATTCTGCCGATTTGTTTGTTGTTGCTAATTTCTATTTCATTTCGCTTATTTAGAATTTTAGATTCTCGTTGAATCATTGATTCTTGAATTGTTTATTGTAGTTTAATAATCTGTTTCTTTACATTCTTTAGCTTATTTCAGTGTGCTTAAGTTGTCTACAGCTTAATTTGTCCTCAACAATTATTCTATCATCTGAAAGTTTTAAAACACCATTGAGTCTCCGTGGGACTTAACGACCCGGGGAATCCACTATACTCTCCTGATCTTCATTGCATTTGGTTCCAGACTGTTTGAAGTTTGTTACGGTTGGCCATTCACAAGTGGTCAGCTTGTGTGATAAAACCTGACCGTCTGGACTCCAACCACTTAACCTTTTTCCGGTACAAAGTTAAATACCGAGTTCCTTCACACCAAGGCGAACCACACCTAACACAACGTCGCCTACCCTTTATACGGTGCTAGGCTAACCACCGAGTTCTTTCACACCAAGGAGAACTAATCCTATCATAACGTCGCCTACCCTTTATTAAGTACTAGGCTAAGCACCTACTTCCATTACTATGGAGGAACTACTACCCTTCACGACACAACACCTAATCTCAAGGAGATCTACTCCTTGTTACAACACCATCAAGGATATCACCATCCTTGTAAATAAACAAATACTTATATGTATAACGATGCACCTCATCGATTATACGACCTAGGTATTCTTCCCAAATGCTACTTGATTTGACTCTTCGGCATCCTTCACTAATGCCTTTGACACAACGCTTGGCACCCTTCACTAATGCCTTCGTTTTGACACCTTTAGCATTCTTCAATAATGCTTAGACACGGATGATGAACATCTTTCACTAATGCTTTTATCTTGACACTTTCGGCATTCTTCACTAATGCCTTCAACCCAACATCTATGGAGAAAGGAAGAACTATCAACAAGAAAACCTTAGTTGTCTTGATGACGATGAAGCATGGCAACTCATGGACTTGAGCTTGCACGTCTTCAAGGAGTGGTGATCTCTCCTTAAAGAGGAACCTAGAAGAGCACACAAAAACAAAAGACAAACTACATAGATCACTTGGATCTGAGGTTAGAGGGTTAGAATACTTGGGGGAAGTATGTGTGTAAAGTGATAAATAGAAAGGAAGAAATGGCTCTCTATTTATAGAGAAAATTCTCTCTGTTCTCGGATCCCACGGATCCCTTCCACTTAGGATCCGACTAGCACAAAGCCGGGATCCGTGGAACGCCTCTTGCCCATGGGTATTTTTGGTTATGGGTCATGGGTCATGGGTTATGGGTTGATCCATGGTTTTCTTTCTAGATACAATGAACTTGGTTAAGTGGTATATATAAAACCATGGGTTATGGGTCAATACCATTTGCTAATTTTTACCCATTTAGTATATACTTGTTTTTACCCATTTTAGTATACTTAGCTTAAGTATATGTTAACCCAATATGTAAACACTAGTTGTTGTACATATGTATTTAAATCATAAAATCACTTACACTTGTTTTAGTGTTTTATGTGAAAACGTAAGTGTGTTAGGAAACTATTTACGTATTCTATTTGTTTCGTTAAAATGATTTTACATTTGTTATCGACAAAACATTAAAAGATCGTAAAATATAAATAAACGTTTTTACGGCTTATTTGTATTAACAGTGTATTTTCCTAACCATAAGATTATTAAGAACACCTAATTGTTCAATCCTATTACAAGAACCCACAATATTAGACCATGCGCTACTTTTTCTAGACCCAACCATCAAGTCAAAACCACAATTTGAACCATGAATTAAGACTAAATATTGGATGGGAAAAATACTTTCTGTTAGATGTAAAACATGTAAAGGGATAAGTCCCAATGAGTTGGCAAATTGATTGTTGATTAGCTATAATTAAGAGTGATGACATTTACCCAAAATAGATTAGTCTCTCTCATTATATATTCATGTATTTTGTACAAAAGATGATCAATCAATAAAAGACAATATTCTCTCATCATTCATATCGAGTATCTTATCACTTTCGTGATTATAATATGCATTTAATTAAGATATGTAGCTATCTTGTGTTAAGAAAACACATACAACTTGGGTTTCCCATTGTCCAAAAGAAGCGTTAGTAAAGTGATCTTCACCATTGGGCTATTAACCACGATAATTAACAATGAAAATTAGCATTGTTAGAAGACAAAAATATATATTTTATAAAAACATGAGTAAACTCCAAAATACATCCATGTGGTTTACCTGGTTTCGCACCATACATTTCTCTCGCAAAAGTTTCAACAGATACATCACTCCGTTAGTAAAAGTTAACCTATATACATCCTTCAGTTAAAATAAGGACTAACGGTGTAAATTATTTTTCCGTTATCTCATAACGAGATAGATAATGTTTACACCGTTAATCCTCTGGGTTAACGGTATTTGCACCGTTAGTCCTTTTACGCTTACTTTCGCTTTTTATGTTTTTCCATTTTTTACGTTTTCGTCCGCTTTTTATGTTTTCGCAAGTTTTTTACGTTCTGCTTTTTACGCTTTACCGCTTTATTTTACGTTTTGCTTTTTACGCCGTCCGCTCTTTTAAGTCTTTATCCGCTTTTAAACGTTCTCGCATGTTTTTACGCTTTTTCTGCTTTTTACGTTTCGCTTTTTTTATGTTTCGTATGTTTTTATGTTTTCATCGTATTTTACGTTTCGTCCTTTTCACGTTTTCATAAGTTTTATCCATTTCATACACTTTTATTTGTTTTCGTCTATTATTCTCGTTTTCGTCCGTTTTCTTATGTTTTATCCGCTTTCATTCATTTTATACATATAATATGTATGAAACGGATAAAATGTATGAAATTGATAAAACGTATGAAAATGGATAAAATGTTTATGTATCGATTTTAAATAACGATTTTGACCCATTTCTGCTCCGAATCATCCAAATAACGGACGAAAACGTAAAAAAGGACGAAAACGTAAAACAAACATACGAAAACGTAAAAACAAAGTAAAACATTAAAAACAGTGAAACGTAAAAACATACTAAAACGAAAAACAAAGCGAAACGAAAACGTGCGAAAACGTAAAAAAACGGAAGAAAACGTCAAAAAGGACTAACGGTGAAAGTACCGTTAACTCAAAGGACTAACGATGTAAACATTATCTATCTTATTAGGAGATAACGGAGAAATAATTTGCACCGTTAGTCCTTATTTTAACTGAGGGATGTATATAGGTTAACTTTACTAACGGAAAGAATGATTTGTTGAAACTTTCATGAGAGGGATGTATGATGCGAACGCAGAAACCACAAAGATGTATTTTGGAGTTTAGTCTAAAAACATTTTAAATAGTATCTACGCCGTTGGTGGGTTCCCCGCATATACCTGGCAAACGGCAATCACATGTTTTAGAATTTTGTTACGTAAAAGACAAATACTTATATTCTTAGACAAAATTATACAAGTGTTCTTTTCTGTCTCGCATGTTTTTTCTCTTTTACCATGGAGTATGTGTTTTGAAAAAGTTTCATTTATATTTGACCATTGGATACAAAATTTTGTCACATGTTTTAGAATTTGTAACACAATTCAGAGTTCAACTGGTTTAATCGGAGTTTTCACTCAAAACCGCTTTCCGATCACCTGGCCGGTTCAACCGGACGAGTCAACTCGGGTTTTAAAACAATGCCGATAATATGCTCACAGTCTTGATCAAATTGACGATATATCTGTAAAAGATAGTCAATCCTTCATTTCATCAAGAAAATTATGATTTTCTTTTTTATGTTAGTTTGAACATCTCTTAAATGCTATTTTTTGTAATACATCATCAAAAAAGAATATGTTACTGAATTATGCTTAGAGCATTGCGTATCGTGACGAGAGGGCTCGCAGAATCCAACATGGATGCTCGCCAGATCTTGCCACAACCCAGCCACCACACTACGAGTGCTGGCCGTTTGCAAGTTCACCGAGTGCTCGCCGAAGAAAACGACAAAATTTTAAAATGTTACCGCATTTTCAAACGGTTATGTTAATAATTCAATTATATAATAAAATTAAACTCTCACCCTATAAATTAACCCCATTTTACCAAAAAAAATTCACAAATAACTTTTTTTATAAACTCTCACACACACAAAAGTTCTTTTTTAATCACTCCCAAGTCCCAACTATGGCATAACTAAACAAACGAGGTGCGATGAATGATCCTTAAACGAGAGAACTAGCACTGGAGGTCACACTGGCGAACAATTTGCTGACCGAGTTGACACGGTATTTTGAGAGAACGCGTAGCCGTGATCTAGAAATGATGAGGGTGCATTCATTGCCACTCGACTAGCCCATTTACAATTACAGTTTGCATACGCTTCTAATGACAACTGAAGGGTATGTGCGAGTTACAACCCACTTGCGGGCAGCTCGAGAGGTACGTGTAAGGCTCAAATGACGTTGTTGAAACTTGTTGTGATACTTAATGCTCTTAGAATCTAATATGCGTAGCTTTTTTTAGTTACAAAAGTCATGTACTCCTTCCGTCCACTTTAATTTTAACCAATTAAAAATAAGTTTAGTGATGAAAATGATATTTGATTTGTTAAAAAGTGTATTAGTTTCATTTTATGACTCAAGGAGTAATTAGTTTCTTTTTACCCCAAAATAGCATTTTGATTGATAACTCGTGTGTACAACTGACCTATCATAAATTACTCTGCACAAATATACTAATAACAAAGGTACATGCATCTGCCCAGTATTTAATCACTAATTAATTGTTTTGATGTATTTGCACACACAATAAAACCTCATAAACACTAGGATAGAACCATCACTAATCACTTTCCATTTAAAGCAAGTTACACGTCACTTAATCAATGAATCTTTACATAATAAAGTGAAATGGGCATGTAGAAAATCACCTCTTTTTTATAAAGTTCCAATCTTTATACTTATTTGAGACAAAATGGCTACCAAGCTCAAGTTTTTACACCTTGTAACCATACTATTACACTTTTTCATCATCACAAGTGCCACTATTCTTGATCAAAACCAAGATAAACAAAGCTTAGTGTCATTCAAGAACTCACTTTTGAACCCAAAAATGCTCACAAAATGGAACCTTGACACACCACATTGTGAATATCCAATCTCAGAAACCTCAAGTCCCTAAACCTGGGTGAAAACGAGTTATCAGGTGAGTTACCGAGTCAACTCGGTGAGTTGACTCAGTTGCAAACCCTTGAACTCGGTCCCAACTTTTTCACAGGAAAAATCCCACCTGAGATCGGAAAGCTTACATCTTTACAGTCTTTAGACCTTTCCTCAAATACCCTCGTCGGAAAAATCCCACCGGAGATCGGAAAGCTGGAATCTTTACAGTCACTTGGACTCGGTAACAATTTTTTATCCGGTGAAATTTACCCTTCTTTTTTTACCAAGCTTCAAGATTTAGTCTTTTTAGACATTGCAAACAACACCCTTGAAGGAACCATCCCATCTGAAATTGGTTACTTAACTAACTTAACTGATCTTTTCATCGGAATAAACAAGTTTTCCGGCCAAATTCCGCCGGAAATTGGAAAGTTAAAAAAGTTGGTAAATTTTTTTTCACCGTCTTGTAAAATTTCAGGGCCATTACCAGATACCCTTTTAAATCTTGTGTCGTTATCTAAGTTGGATTTGTCTTATAACCCTTTAAAATGCTCAATCCCAAAAGCATTGGGTCAGTTAAAAAATTTGACTATATTAAACTTAGTGTACTCCCAGCTTAACGGTTCGATACCTAGTGAACTAGGAAACTGTAGGAATTTGAAGACATTGGTTTTGTCTTTTAATTCGTTACCTGAAGAGTTGTCGAATTTGCCCTTGTTGTCGTTTTCGGCTGTGAATAATGAACTTTCGGGTGATTTGCCGAAATGGGTTGGTAAATGGGGTCAAATTAACTCACTTTTGTTGGCGGGGAATAGGTTTACGGGTCGGGTGCCTAAGGAGATAGGGAACTTGACAATGCTGAATAGTTTGGGGTTGAGTAATAACTTGTTGACTGGTTTTGTACCTAGGGAGATATGTAATGCGGTTTCGTTAAGTGAGCTTGATTTAGAAAGTAATATGCTTTCGGGTTCGATTGGGGATACTTTTATGGGGTGTAGGAATCTTACTCAGTTGGTTTTGTCTGAGAATCAGATTGCTGGCGTGATTCCTGAGTATTTGTTTGATCTTCCTTTGATGGTTCTTGATCTTGATTCGAATTTGTTAAACGAAGTTATGGAAGTCGAGTAGTTTAATGGAATTTTCGGCTGCTAATAACATGATGGAAGGTGGTCTTGTTGAGGTGATTGGGAGTTTAGTTACTTTAGAAAGATTGATTCTTAGTAACAATAGGTTAAGCGGTGTGATACCGATAGCGATAGGGAGGCTGTCTTCGCTTTCGGTTCTTAATTTGAATTCAAATCAGTTTTCTGGTTTGATTCCTGCTGAGATTGGGAGCCTTACTTCTCTTACAACATTGGATCTTGGTGGCAATAGATTAAATGGGTCGATTCCGGTTGAGGTAACGGGTTTGTCTGAGTTGAAGTGCTTGGTACTTTCAAATAATGATCTTTCGGGCTCTATTCCAACTTCGCAGAATTCAAGTTATTTTAGGGAGGTTAGTATACCTGACTCGAGTTTTGTTCAGCATCATGGGTTGTATGATCTGTCTAATAACCGGTTGACTGGTGAGATACCTGACGAGTTAGGGGGCTGTTTGGTTGTGGTGGATCTTTTGCTTAATGGTAACATGCTGTCAGGAGAGTTACCTAGACCGACCAAACTATCCATATCAATAATTCACCACCCTCAAGTGGTTACGGAAAAACCTTAAAACAAAGTTTATTTGAAGCTTATTGTACATTGAAACAGAAATAAGACATAAAGCTTCTAAAATAAGGCAACTCGCCCAAAGTTTAACAAGACAATTGTGACATGCTCTATGTTCCATTGGTTTTTTTATCCCTTTGTTGGTTAAACAAGTATACTCCCTAAACTAACTTTTATGAAAAGTTCTATGTTAAATCTAATTGTTACGTAAAAAAAAACAATAAAGCAATCAAAGACACAACAAACAACTTTTTTTGACTGTGATGCATTATTGTTTTAAGATAAAATTTATGGTTGAACTTATAAAGACTTCACTGTTTTTAGTTTCTATCGATGTGGGAAAAGCTATGAGTCGATTTTGATAAAGTAGTATGATTTTCTTAATGAGGTAAAGAGTCTCTATATATTTTTGTGTTTCCTTTTGTATCGGTTATTTCTTTACAAACATATGTCATGTTTGGGAGTATTTGTTAGGGTGTTCATACAAATCTTGTTAAGCAATATAAATTATGCTTATAGTTAGAATGCTATAAGTTTTTGGTTTATACTTTAAAGTGATGCGTTACAAAAACAGAAGTCCATGTGGATACCGGAATCATGCAATAAAAGTAAGAAAACATGCAATACCATGGTAACGAGTATGAATATACAACCACCAGAACAACAACGACAATACCCAATCCCGCCGGAGCGAGGTATGGGCGAGATGAGATGACATTATGGCCATATACCCACAGTTCCATTAGCGAGTAAATATCATTGTAACGAGTATGCATATGATAACACGACTAAAATTGATCAATGGTAAAAAAAAAAAAAAAAAAAGTTGGTTTGGAAGTTTAAGCAGTGAATATCAGCATCATAAATATGTTAATCATAGATTTCTAGACATCTAAAGGCGTTTGGATTAGCTTGCTTGGTAGAGCTTCAAAAAAGCCATAAAAGCAAAGTTGTGCATAATTTAGACAAAGCTTAAATATGCAATATATTTGAAGCTTGTTGACTATTCTTCGAAAATTAGACATGAACTTCTGGGAGACACGTTCTTGACACATTGGCCGACCCGATTAAGTTCAAACTGATTTGGTTATCTCAATAGAACCTTTGGTTCATTTTTATGATGTAATATTTCAGTTTGCAACATTTTGTTTGTTACTTTTTTTCTGAACTTCACATGCAGGGAGTCCTACAAATCTTGTTAGCGTGTAACGAGTGTGACATTATTGCCACAATGCCTACAATTCAATTAACGAGTAAATATCATGATTATCGATATAATGTTAATGGTAAAAAATCTGGTTTGGAAGTTTAAGCTGTGAGTGAATAATTTGCATCAAATTTGATATCTAGACTTGTAAAGGTGTTTGGATGAGCTTATTTGGAAGGGCTTAAGTGGTTCCGGAAAAACCTCAAAACAAACTTTTACATAATTTAGACAATAAACATACGCTCTATATTTGAAGCTTATTGTACATTGAAACAGAAATAAGACATTAAGCTTCTCAAATAAGGCAGCTCGCCCCAAGTTTAACTAGGCAACTCGCATCAAAACAAAATAAGAGGAAACAATGTGAAGATAAGAGGTAACGAAATAAAAGAATCAAACACAGTAATGCCCAACAATTCTACTCGCCAAACTAACTTTAATGAAAAGTTGTATGTTAAATCTAAAATTGTTACACGTAGAGAACGTTAAAAAAATATAAGCAAGCACAACACACAACATGTTAAGCTGACTTGCATATATTTGAAAGTCAAGTTTTGGGTTGAAGTTATAAAGATGTCATTGCTTTTAGTTTCTATCGATGTGGGACAAGTTATGGTTGAAGACTTGAAGCTTTAAAGATGTAATTGTTTTAGTTTTTATCCATATGGGACAAGCTATGTAGATAAATTTAGCAAATCTTATCTTGTTATTATATATTAAAGAACATAGGATCACAAGTAAATTACTAACTTGTTTGATTCCAAGGAGTCGATTTTGGTAAAGCAGTGATTTTCTACATATTTTTGTGTCCCTTTTGTATCGGTTATTTCTACACAAACATATGTCATGTTTGGAGAGTATTTGTTAGAGTGTTAATACAAATCGTGTTACATAATATAAATTATGTTTATATTTATAATGATATAAGTTTTGGTTTATACTTTGAAGTGATGTGTACGAAAACCAAGTCCATGTGGATACTGGAATCGTGCAATGAAAGCAAGAAAACGATACCATGGTGACCAGTATGAATATGCACCAACACAAGAAATAAGAGTGTATTCAATAAGTGACATTATGGCCACAATACACCCAGTTCGATTAGCTAGTAAATATCATTGTAACGAGTATGATAACACGACTAAAATTGATCAATGGTAAAAATAAAGTTTGTTTGGAAGTTTAAGGTCGAAGGTACGTCTACCTTCACATGTTCTCTCCCTCATAAAACTTTGACCGTCAAAGGTATCCTGCAAATCAGGACTTGCAAAAATCGTGCACACAAGGTGTAGTAAGTGGAAGAGTCATCACTTTGTTGACATAAAAGCATCATAAGACGAGTTCACTATAATAACCAATGCTTGGGGAAATTCCCATAGCAATGAAACCAGAAAAACAATATTAACTAAACTTGAGTTGTTCACTCACAGACATTTGTGTTTAACGGCGAACTTGAGTCGTTCCTCATTATCTCTATTACGTACATGTTTTCTACTTTCCACAACCAACAAGCTTTATCCCCCTGAATTAATGTACAACGTAATAGTAAGAAAAAGGAAAAGTAAATTTAATCCCACAGCAAGAAGTTGCATCATGTTCTCACATCATAATCCCAAGATGCCTTTATCTCGTTATATCGGTTGCGTTTTGTTACTTAACTCAGAATTAGCTACAGAATCAAGCTAGCAAAACAACTAAAGTGACTGCAATGACAAACCTTGTCCATGGAGCAGGATCATTATCAGAATGAACCACCGACATACCTTGGTCCTTGTATCCCTTTTAGAATCTAAATGTCAGCGAGTGTTTTATGAATCCTATTAATTAATCTAAACTGATAGTGTCATATCCTACTTGAATTCCAGGTTTCCTCCAGCATTTTCCAATCCTGTAGTAAATCCCATCATACCGTACTCCTTGCTCAGGTGCATAAGCAGATCGTTTTTTGTTTGTGTGACCTGTCCATGTATATCGAGTATTGTCAGGTACAAAGGCTTACTAATTACCATATCATACACGTACATGGTGATTTGTGAATTTGGGCATCTAGCAAACTACAAGTCGATGCATCGAATCATGAGCAACTCAACTTGTAAAATATGCCACAAGACCATACCTCACGACACGTACAGGGTAGCCTTTTCTGCAATTAACGCGTAAAGCTTCGTTGAATTTCTCAAACCTCTGATCAGATGACTGAGTCTTGTTGGTCCTTTTATTTCCACTCAAGTCTCTCCCACCACTGCCAATAACAAAAAGTTTGCAAATAAAGATACATGTCTTGGTGGAATAGAATTATTAAAAACAGAAGTTATAAGTTATACGATATTGATACAACAAAAAGTAAATAGGTTTCACAGTATAGCAAAAACCAAATTTACCAATCACTACCAAACAACAAATGGGCACTGCAACCTCGTTGTCAAGCAACATCGTTTAAAGTGGATCACGTACCTTTCAGTATAGAGGAACCACTGTCCATGATCCTCATCATCTTCATATCTCCCGATAGTGCAATAGATGGTGCACCATAATCAGACAGTCCAGATATCCCAGCAACATGAGGAAGATGAGCACCCCACTGTCTACATTCCATACGATCATTTTCTGACCAGAACTCCTGTTCCTCTCTCTGGATCATTTTCTGCAAGAATAGGTCCAAAATGATCAGGAGCATCCGTCACAAATATCATTCCACTGCAAGCATTAGCCTTCCTGGTCAGTATGGCTTAGGTGGTCCAGAAGCAGCATTTGACTGTCATTTTTGACATTCTGATAGCAATTACAAGGGATGAGTTAATTCGAGGCTGACTCGCCATTTTAGGAGGACTTGTAGCTCGACATATGGCACAAGTGCGTTTTCCCTGACCAACCCATTTCTCAAAACACTTAAAGCAGAAATTATGACCACAAGGTCTGTAACATAAACAGATTATCCTTAAGTCAAGCAAAATATGAAATAAACTTGTTCAATATGTAAAATATATCACATTACGCAACCATTTGAACTTCTTCTGCGGCCCTTAAGCTGAAAACTAAATGGACTAATCTCTAATCATAATGGGTACCAGGTATATTTTGTGTCTCCATACTCACTTGACTATGACTATATAAATTCAGCTCTGGAAAAAGAAAATATGTGCAAATTGTAGCAGAAGTACTATATGCAAGTGAAGGTCAAACTGTGGTTGCTACATAATGCATAAGTCAGTGCTCCCTTTGGTTCCAACACCAACAACACAAAAAAGATTCCATTAATACATCACTCAAGCAATTTATAGCTACTTATAGTACCACAGATAGACCACTATATTACCAGAACTACACTCATTTCACTTTTCACCATTTTATTCCAGGAGATAAAAAAGGAGGCCGTCTGGTGGAAAGGCACCAACATTTTATCCATCAACGCAACCAATTCCAACGTGTTTCTACAGAATCATAAAGCATAAACATATCAAATAAGCTGAAGGACAAAAAAGTGTATTTTCAAGCATACAATCTGTAAAGAAACAAACATCATAATATTAGCGTATCCAAACAGCCAAAATTCTACATGTTTTGGCCAACAAACAAGAATATGCTCTGACTTAATGGTTGATCATCCACTCTACTCATTTTGTCACCTCCTGGCACTTGGAATAAGGCCACCAATGTCTACTCTAAAACATTGTAATCCATCACATTTTGCCTAAATTCAGAACAGCAAAATAAACTAATAATCCCCATTTACACATTTGGTCTCTTCTAACCAAGAATTTTGACCAAATCAAGACTACAAAGCAAGAAAACAAACTCCTCAACACCGGAATCTCAAAATCTTCTTCAAAGCCTCTTCGCCGGAGGTCATAACATCGCTCAAGGTCATAACATTTGTAAGTACCTGCAACAAAGGTCATAACATCAAAATGAATAACGTTGCCATGAACTTTTGAAAAAAGAATTTCTCGATGTGTGTTTTTTTCTTTTCGGAAAAGACAGGCCAAAGAAGGATTACGTTAAAAGCTTGAAGCTGACAAGGTTTTAAGGACTATAATTAGAAACCGTTTTGTGGTTTGGTGAGAATTGACAATCTGTATATCATTCATAACTGCACATTTCTCATAATTGCGGGTATTTGTGATATTCAAGTCTCTAGACAAGAAATTTAGCTTTAAGGGTCTCTAAACACTGGAGCATTTAGTGGCAGTTCTATAGTGAAAAGATCAAGGGCAGCCTGCAAGAGCTCAACAATTTCAACCAGTTTACATAAAAATGGGTCAAATGTTTAAGTAAAAAGGAAAGGCGGTCGAACATGTCAAAACTATCCCTCACTTCATTTCAGAGAAAAAATCTAGAACTTGCAGTAAAAAACAATTGGCTCTACTCTACTACTCCTAACTAACGATTGATTACTAACAATGTATTTTTTAAAAGTGGACAAAAAACCTGCCCGTTTCAACTGGTTACTTAGACCGACCAAACTATCCATATCAATAATTCACCACCCTCAAGTGGTTACGGAAAAACCTTAAAACAAAGTTTATTTGAAGCTTATTGTACATTGAAACAGAAATAAGACATAAAGCTTCTAAAATAAGGCAACTCGCCCAAAGTTTAACAAGACAATTGTGACATGCTCTATGTTCCATTGGTTTTTTTTATCCCTTTGTTGGTTAAACAAGTATACTCCCTAAACTAACTTTTATGAAAGAGTTCTATGTTAAATCTAATTGTTAGACGTAAAAAAAAAAACAATAAAGCAATAAAAGACACAACAAACAACTTTTTTTTGACTGTGATGCATTATTGTTTTAAGGTAAAATTTATGGTTGAAGTTATAAAGACTTCACTGTTTTTAGTTTCTATCGATGTGGGAAAAGCTATGAGTCGATTTTGATAAAGTAGTATGATTTTCTTAATGAGGTAAAGAGTCTCTATATATTTTTGTGTTTCCTTTTGTATCGGTTATTTCTTTACAAACATATGTCATGTTTGGGAGTATTTGTTAGGGTGTTCATACAAATCTTGTTAAGCAATATAAATTATGCTTATAGTTAGAATGCTATAAGTTTTGGTTTATACTTTAAAGTGATGCGTTACAAAAACAGAAGTCCATGTGGATACCGGAATCATGCAATAAAAGTAAGAAAACATGCAATACCATGGTAACGAGTATGAATATACAACCACCGAACAACAACGACAATACCCAATCCGCCGGAGCGAGGTATGGGCGAGATGAGATGACATTATGGCCATATACCCACAGTTCCATTAGCGAGTAAATATCATTGTAACGAGTATGCATATGATAACACGACTAAAATTGATCAATGGTAAAAAAAAAAAAAAAGTTGGTTTGGAAGTTTAAGCAGTGAATATCAGCATCATAAATATGTTAATCATAGATTTCTAGACATCTAAAGGCGTTTGGATTAGCTTGCTTGGTAGAGCTTCAAAAAGCCATAAAAGCAAAGTTGTGCATAATTTAGACAAAGCTTAAATATGCAATATATTTGAAGCTTGTTGACTATTCTTCAAAATTAGACATGAACTTGGGAGACACGTTCTTGACACATTGGCCGACCCGATTAAGTTCAAACTGATTTGGTTATCTCAATAGAACCTTTGGTTCATTTTATGATGTAATATTTCAGTTTGCAACATTTTGTTTGTTACTTTTTTCTGAACTTCACATGTGGAGTCCTACAAATCTTGTTAGCGTGTAACGAGTGTGACATTATTGCCACAATGCCTACAATTCAATTAACGAGTAAATATCATGATTATCGATATAATGTTAATGGTAAAAAATCTGGTTTGGAAGTTTAAGCTGTGAGTGAATAATTTGCATCAAATTTGATATCTAGACTTGTAAAGGTGTTTGGATGAGCTTACTTGGAAGGGCTTAAGTGGTTCCGGAAAAACCTCAAAACAAACTTTTACATAATTTAGACAATAAACATAAGCTCTATATTTGAAGCTTATTGTACATTGAAACAGAAATAAGACATTAAGCTTCTCAAATAAGGCAGCTCGCCCTAAGTTTAACTAGGCAACTCGCATCAAAACAAAATAAGAGGAAACAATGTGAAGATAAGAGGTAACGAAATAAAAGAATCAAACACAGTAATGCCCAACAATTCTACTCGCCAAACTAACTTTAATGAAAAAGTTGTATGTTAAATCTAAAATTGTTACACGTAGAGAACGTTAAAAAAAAATATAAGCAAGCACAACACACAACATGTTAAGCTGACTTGCATATATTTGAAAGTCAAGTTTTGGGTTGAAGTTATAAAGATGTCATTGCTTTTAGTTTCTATCGATGTGGGACAAGTTATGGTTGAAGACTTGAAGCTTTAAAGATGTAATTGTTTTTAGTTTTTATCCATATGGGACAAGCTATGTAGATAAATTTAGCAAATCTTATCTTGTTATTATATATTAAAGAACATAGGATCACAAGTAAATTACTAACTTGTTTGATTCCAAGGAGTCGATTTTGGTAAAGCGTTGATTTTCTACATATTTTTGTGTCCCTTTTGTATCGGTTATTTCTACACAAACATATGTCATGTTTGGAGAGTATTTGTTAGAGTGTTAATACAAATCGTGTTACGCAATATAAATTATGTTTATATTTATAATGATATAAGTTTCTGGTTTATACTTTGAAGTGATGTGTACGAAAACCGAAGTCCATGTGGATACTGGAATCGTGCAATGAAAGCAAGAAAACGATACCATGGTGACCAGTATGAATATGCACCAACACAAGAAATAAGAGTGTATTCAATAAGTGACATTATGGCCACAATACACCCAGTTCGATTAGCTTAGTAAATATCATTGTAACGAGTATGATAACACGACTAAAATTGATCAATGGTAAAATAAAGTTTGTTTGGAAGTTTAAGGTCGTAAGGTACGTCTACCTTCACATGTTCTCTCCTCATAAAACTTTGACCGTCAAAGGTATCCTGCAAATCAGGACTTGCAAAATCGTGCACACAAGGTGTAGTAAGTGGAAGAGTCATCACTTTGTTGACATAAAAGCATCATAAGACGAGTTCACTATAATAACCAATGCTTGGGGAAATTCCCATAGCAATGAAACCAGAAAAACAATATTAACTAAACTTGAGTTGTTCACTCACAGACATTTGTGTTTAACGGCGAACTTGAGTCGTTCCTCATTATCTCTATTACGTACATGTTTTCTACTTTCCACAACCAACAAGCTTTATCCCCCTGAATTAATGTACAACGTAATAGTAAGAAAAAGGAAAAGTAAATTTAATCCCACAGCAAGAAGTTGCATCATGTTCTCACATCATAATCCCAAGATGCCTTTATCTCGGTTATATCGGTTGCGTTTTGTTACTTAACTCAGAATTAGCTACAGAATCAAGCTAGCAAAAACAACTAAAGTGACTGCAATGACAAACCTTGTCCATGGAGCAGGATCATTATCAGAATGAACCACCGACATACCTTGGTCCTTGTATCCCTTTTAGAATCTAAATGTCAGCGAGTGTTTTATGAATCCTATTAATTAATCTAAACTGATAGTGTCATATCCTACTTGAATTCCAGGTTTCCTCCAGCATTTTCCAATCCTGTAGTAAATCCCATCATACCGTACTCCTTGCTCAGGTGCATAAGCAGATCGTTTTTTGTTTGTGTGACCTGTCCATGTATATCGAGTATTGTCAGGTACAAAGGCTTACTAATTACCATATCATACACGTACATGGTGATTTGTGAATTTGGGCATCTAGCAAACTACAAGTCGATGCATCGAATCATGAGCAACTCAACTTGTAAAATATGCCACAAGACCATACCTCACGACACGTACAGGGTAGCCTTTTCTGCAATTAACGTAAAGCTTCGTTGAATTTCTCAAACCTCTGATCAGATGACTGAGTCTTGTTGGTCCTTTTATTTCCACTCAAGTCTCTCCCACCACTGCCAATAACAAAAGTTTGCAAATAAAGATACATGTCTTGGTGGAATAGAATTATTAAAACAGAAGTTATAAGTTATACGATATTGATACAACAAAAAGTAAATAGGTTTCACAGTATAGCAAAAACCAAATTTACCAATCACTACCAAACAACAAATGGGCACTGCAACCTCGTTGTCAAGCAACATCGTTTAAAGTGGATCACGTACCTTTCAGTATAGAGGAACCACTGTCCATGATCCTCATCATCTTCATATCTCCCGATAGTGCAATAGATGGTGCACCATAATCAGACAGTCCAGATATCCCAGCAACATGAGGAAGATGAGCACCCCACTGTCTACATTCCATACGATCATTTTCTGACCAGAACTCCTGTTCTCTCTGGATCATTTTCTGCAAGAATAGGTCCAAAATGATCAGGAGCATCCGTCACAAATATCATTCCACTGCAAGCATTAGCCTTCCTGGTCAGTATGGCTTAGGTGGTCCAGAAGCAGCATTTGACTGTCATTTTGACATTCTGATAGCAATTACAAGGGATGAGTTAATTCGAGGCTGACTCGCCATTTTAGGAGGACTTGTAGCTCGACATATGGCACAAGTGCGTTTCCTGACCAACCCATTTCTCAAAACACTTAAAGCAGAAATTATGACCACAAGGTCTGTAACATAAACAGATTATCCTTAAGTCAAGCAAAATATGAAATAAACTTGTTCAATATGTAAAATATATCACATTACGCAACCATTTGAACTTCTTCATGCCCTTAAGCTGAAAACTAAATGGACTAATCTCTAATCATAATGGGTACCAGGTATATTTTGTGTCTCCATACTCACTTGACTATGACTATATAAATTCAGCTCTGGAAAAGAAAATATGTGCAAATTGTAGCAGAAGTACTATATGCAAGTGAAGGTCAAACTGTGGTTGCTACATAATGCATAAGTCAGTGCTCCCTTTGGTTCCAACACCAACAACACAAAAAAGATTCCATTAATACATCACTCAAGCAATTTATAGCTACTTATAGTACCACAGATAGACCACTATATTACCAGAACTACACTCATTTCACTTTTCACCATTTTATTCCAGGAGATAAAAAAGGAGGCCGTCTGGTGGAAAGGCACCAACATTTTATCCATCAACGCAACCAATTCCAACGTGTTTCTACAGAATCATAAAGCATAAACATATCAAATAAGCTGAAGGACAAAAAAGTGTATTTTCAAGCATACAATCTGTAAAGAAACAAACATCATAATATTAGCGTATCAAAACAACCAAGTTCAACATGTTTTGGCCAAAAAACAAGAATATGCTCGACTTAATGGTTGATCATCCACTCTACTCATTTTGTCACCTCCCGGCACTTAGAATAAGGCCGCCAATGTCTACTCTAAAACATTGTAATCCATCACATTTTGCCTAAATTCAGAACAGCAAAATAAACTAATAATCCCCATTTACACATTTGGTCTCTTCTAACCAAGAATTTTGACCAAATCAAGACTACAAAGCAAGAAAAACAAACTCCTCAACACCCGGAATCTCAAAAATCTTCTTCAAAGCCTCTTCGCTCGGAGGTCATAACATCGCTCGAAGGTCATAACATTTGTAAGTACCTGCAACAAAGGTCATAACATCAAAATGAATAACGTTGCCATGAACTTTTGAAAAAAAGAATTTCTCGACAGGTGTTTTTTTCTTTTCGGAAAAGACAGGCCAAAGAAGGATTACGTTAAAAGCTTGAAGCTGACAAGGTTTTAAGGACTATAATTAGAAACCGTTTTTGTGGTTTGGTGAGAATTGACAATCTGTATATCATTCATAACTGCACATTTCTCATAATTGCGGGTATTTGTGATATTCAAGTCTCTAGACAAGAAATTTAGCTTTAAGGGTCTCTAAACACTGGAGCATTTAGTGGCAGTTCTATAGTGAAAAGATCAAGGGCAGCCTGCAAGAGCTCAACAATTTCAACCAGTTTACATAAAAATGGGTCAAATGTTTAAGTAAAAAGGAAAGGCGGTCGAACATGTCAAAACTATCCTCACTTCATTTCAGAGAAAAATCTAGAACTTGCAGTAAAAACAATTGGCTCTGTACTCTACTACTCCTAACTAACGATTGATTACTAACAATGTATTTTTAAAAGTGGACAAAAACCTGCCCGTTTCAACTGGTTACTTAGACCGACCAAACTATCCATATCAATAATTCACCACCCTCAAGTGGTTACGGAAAACCTTAAACAAAGTTTATTTGAAGCTTATTGTACATTGAAACAGAAATAAGACATAAAGCTTCTAAAATAAGGCAACTCGCCCAAAGTTTAACAAGACAATTGTGACATGCTCTATGTTCCATTGGTTTTTTATCCCTTTGTTGGTTAAACAAGTATACTCCCTAAACTAACTTTTATGAAAGAGTTCTATGTTAAATCTAATTGTTAGACGTAAAAAAAAACAATAAAGCAATAAAAGACACAACAAACAACTTTTTTTGACCGTGATGCATTATTGTTTTAAGGTAAAATTTATGGTTGAACTTATAAAGACTTCACTTGCTTTTAGTTTCTATCGATGTGGGAAAAGCTATGAGTCGATTTTGATAAAGTAGTATGATTTTCTTAATGAGGTAAAGAGTCTCTATATATTTTGTGTTTCCTTTTGTATCGGTTATTTCTTTACAAACATATGTCATGTTTGGGAGTATTTGTTAGGGTGTTCATACAAATCTTGTTAAGCAATATAAATTATGCTTATAGTTAGAATGCTATAAGTTTTGGTTTATACTTTAAAGTGATGCGTTACAAAAAGTAAGTCCATGTGGATACCGAATCATGCAATAAAAGTAAGAAAACATGCAATACCATGGTAACGAGTATGAATATACAACCACCAGAACAACAACGACAATACCCAATCCCGCCGGAGCGAGGTATGGGCGAGATGAGATGACATTATGGCCATATACCCACAGTTCCATTAGCGAGTAAATATCATTGTAACGAGTATGCATATGATAACACGACTAAAATTGATCAATGGTAAAAAAAAAAAAAAAAAAGTTGGTTTGGAAGTTTAAGCAGTGAATATTAGCATCATAAATATGTTAATCATAGATTTCTAGACATCTAAAGGCGTTTGGATTAGCTTGCTTGGTAGAGCTTCAAAAAGCCATAAAAGCAAAGTTGTGCATAATTTAGACAAAGCTTAAATATGCAATATATTTGAAGCTTGTTGACTATTCTTCTGAAAATTAGACATGAACTTTGGGAGACACGTTCTTGACACATTGGTCGACCCGATTAAGTTCAAACTGATTTGGTTATCTCAATAGAACCTTTGGTTCATTTTATGATGTAATATTTCAGTTTGCAACATTTTGTTTGTTACTTTTTTCTGAACTTCACATGCAGGAGTCCTACAAATCTTGTTAGCGTGTAACGAGTGTGACATTATTGCCACAATGCCTACAATTCAATTAACGAGTAAATATCATGATTATCGATATAATGTTAATGGTAAAAATCTGGTTTGGAAGTTTAAGCTGTGAGTGAATAATTTGCATCAAATTTGATATCTAGACTTGTAAAGGTGTTTGGATGAGCTTACTTGGAAGGGCTTAAGTGGTTCGGAAAACCTCAAAACAAACTTTTACATAATTTAGACAATAAACATAAGCTCTATATTTGAAGCTTATTGTACATTGAAACAGAAATAAGACATTAAGCTTCTCAAATAAGGCAGCTCGCCCTAAGTTTAACTAGGCAACTCGCATCAAAACAAAATAAGAGGAAACAATGTGAAGATAAGAGGTAACGAAATAAAAGAATCAAACACAGTAATGCCCAACAATTCTACTCGCCAAACTAACTTTAATGAAAAGTTGTATGTTAAATCTAAAATTGTTACACGTAGAGAACGTTAAAAAAATATAAGCAAGCACAACACACAACATGTTAAGCTGACTTGCATATATTTGAAAGTCAAGTTTTGGGTTGAAGTTATAAAGATGTCATTGCTTTTAGTTTCTATCGATGTGGGACAAGTTATGGTTGAAGACTTGAAGCTTTAAAGATGTAATTGTTTTAGTTTTTATCCATATGGGACAAGCTATGTAGATAAATTTAGCAAATCTTATCTTGTTATTATATATTAAAGAACATAGGATCACAAGTAAATTACTAACTTGTTTGATTCCAAGGAGTCGATTTTGGTAAAGCAGTGATTTTCTCTACATATTTTTGTGTCCCTTTTGTATCGGTTATTTCTACACAAACATATGTCATGTTTGGAGAGTATTTGTTAGAGTGTTAATACAAATCGTGTTACGCAATATAAATTATGTTTATATTTATAATGATATAAGTTTCTGGTTTATACTTTGAAGTGATGTGTACGAAAACCGAAGTCCATGTGGATACTGGAATCGTGCAATGAAAGCAAGAAAACGATACCATGGTGACCAGTATGAATATGCACCAACACAAGAAATAAGAGTGTATTCAATAAGTGACATTATGGCCACAATACACCCAGTTCGATTAGCGAGTAAATATCATTGTAACGAGTATGATAACACGACTAAAATTGATCAATGGTAAAAATAAAGTTTGTTTGGAAGTTTAAGGCCGTAAGGTACGTCTACCTTCACATGTTCTCTCCCTCATAAAACTTTGACCGTCAAAGGTATCCTGCAAATCAGGACTTGCAAAAATCGTGCACACAAGGTGTAGTAAGTGGAAGAGTCATCACTTTGTTGACATAAAAGCATCATAAGACGAGTTCACTATAATAACCAATGCTTGGGGAAATTCCCATAGCAATGAAACCAGAAAACAATATTAACTAAACTTGAGTTGTTCACTCACAGACATTTGTGTTTAACGGCGAACTTGAGTCGTTCCTCATTATCTCTATTACGTACATGTTTTCTACTTTCCACAACCAACAAGCTTTATCCCCTGAATTAATGTACAACGTAATAGTAAGAAAAGGAAAAGTAAATTTAATCCCACAGCAAGAAGTTGCATCATGTTCTCACATCATAATCCCAAGATGCCTTTATCTCGGTTATATCGGTTGCGTTTTGTTACTTAACTCAGAATTAGCTACAGAATCAAGCTAGCAAAAACAACTAAAGTGACTGCAATGACAAACCTTGTCCATGGAGCAGGATCATTATCAGAATGAACCACCGACATACCTTGGTCCTTGTATCCCTTTTAGAATCTAAATGTCAGCGAGTGTTTTTATGAATCCTATTAATTAATCTAAACTGATAGTGTCATATCCTACTTGAATTCCAGGTTTCCTCCAGCATTTTCCAATCCTGTAGTAAATCCCATCATACCGTACTCCTTGCTCAGGTGCATAAGCAGATCGTTTTTTGTTTGTGTGACCTGTCCATGTATATCGAGTATTGTCAGGTACAAAGGCTTACTAATTACCATATCACACGTACATGGTGATTTGTGAATTTGGGCATCTAGCAAACTACAAGTCGATGCATCGAATCATGAGCAACTCAACTTGTAAAATATGCCACAAGACCATACCTCACGACACGTACAGGGTAGCCTTTTCTGCAATTAACGCGTAAAGCTTCGTTGAATTTCTCAAACCTCTGATCAGATGACTGAGTCTTGTTGGTCCTTTTATTTCCACTCAAGTCTCTCCCACCACTGCCAATAACAAAAGTTTGCAAATAAAGATACATGTCTTGGTGGAATAGAATTATTAAAAACAGAAGTTATAAGTTATACGATATTGATACAACAAAAGTAAATAGGTTTCACAGTATAGCAAAACCAAATTTACCAATCACTACCAAACAACAAATGGGCACTGCAACCTCGTTGTCAAGCAACATCGTTTAAAGTGGATCACGACCTTTCAGTATAGAGGAACCACTGTCCATGATCCTCATCATCTTCATATCTCCGATAGTGCAATAGATGGTGCACCATAATCAGACAGTCCAGATATCCCAGCAACATGAGGAAGATGAGCACCCCACTGTCTACATTCCATACGATCATTTTCTGACCAGAACTCCTGTTCCTCTCTCTGGATCATTTTCTGCAAGAATAGGTCCAAAATGATCAGGAGCATCCGTCACAAATATCATTCCACTGCAAGCATTAGCCTTCCTGGTCAGTATGGCTTAGGTGGTCCAGAAGCAGCATTTGACTGTCATTTTTGACATTCTGATAGCAATTACAAGGGATGAGTTAATTCGAGGCTGACTCGCCATTTTAGGAGGACTTGTAGCTCGACATATGGCACAAGTGCGTTTTCCCTGACCAACCCATTTCTCAAAACACTTAAAGCAGAAATTATGACCACAAGGTCTGTAACATAAACAGATTATCCTTAAGTCAAGCAAAATATGAAATAAACTTGTTCAATATGTAAAATATATCACATTACGCAACCATTTGAACTTCTTCATGCCCTTAAGCTGAAAACTAAATGGACTAATCTCTAATCATAATGGGTACCAGGTATATTTTGTGTCTCCATACTCACTTGACTATGACTATATAAATTCAGCTCTGGAAAAAGAAAATATGTGCAAATTGTAGCAGAAGTACTATATGCAAGTGAAGGTCAAACTGTGGTTGCTACATAATGCATAAGTCAGTGCTCCCTTTGGTTCCAACACCAACAACACAAAAAAGATTCCATTAATACATCACTCAAGCAATTTATAGCTACTTATAGTACCACAGATAGACCACTATATTACCAGAACTACACTCATTTCACTTTTCACCATTTTATTCCAGGAGATAAAAAGGAGGTCGTCGGTGGAAAGGCACCAACATTTTATCCATCAACGCAACCAATTCCAACGTGTTTCTACAGAATCATAAAGCATAAACATATCAAATAAGTCAAGGACAAAAAGTGTATTTTCAAGCATACAATCAGAAAGAAACAAACATCATAATATTAGCGTATCCAAACAGCCAAAATTCTACATGTTTTGGCCAACAAACAAGAATATGCTCTGACTTAATGGTTGATCATCCACTCTACTCAAGAAGATCAGATAGATGATCACGAAGATAGCAATGATGAAGATGCAGAGGATCAGGATCATGATCAAACACCGGATCTCACAGATTATCAGTTGGTTCGGGATAGAGAGCCAAGGACAAGAACGAAACCTTTGAGGTTTCGGGATGAAAGTAATATGGTTGCTTACGCGTTTGTCAGCAGAGAGGAAGAAGATACTCATGAACCATTAACATACCAGAGGCAGTTGCTTGTGAAGACAGGTTCTAAGTGGAAAGCTGCTGTGGATGAAGAAATGGATTCTCCGAGGAAGAATAAGACCTATGAGTTAGTAGATCATCCACCTGGGCAAAGCGGTGAGTCTGCAAATGGTCGCTCAAGATAAAGGAAGGATTGAGGTGTTCAAAAGCCTAGGTACAAGGCGAGGTTGGTGGCTCGTGGATTCACACAGAGGGCAGGTATTGACTACAATGAAGTATTTTCTCCGGTAGTTCGACACACATCTATCCGGGTTATACTTGCATTGACTGCATGTAGAGATTATGAGCTGGAGCAGCTTGATGTAAAGACGGCATTTTTACATGGTAATCTTGAAGAAGTGATCTATATGAGACAACCACCGGGTTATGAACAAGGTAACAAGGTATGTTTGTTAAAGAAATCCCTTTATGGATTGAAGCAGTCACCTAGGCAATGGTATAGGAGGTTTGATGAGTATATGCTGAGCAACGGGTTTAAGCGTGTAGCGATTACGACATTGCGTGTATTGTGAGTTATGCACCGGTGAGTATATCTATCTCACCGTTATATGTAGCGATATGTCGATTGCTTGTAAAAGCAAGGCGAGATTGGGTCTATCAAGTCTTTGCTTAAAAGGAGTTTGACATGAAAGAGCTCGGGAAGCAAAGAAGATTCTTGGTATGGAGATCATCGTGGATCGAGTCGCAAGATTCGAGGGTGTCACAATCCGGGTATGTTTCTAAGATTTTAAATAATTTTAAAATAGACAATGGAAATCGGTTAAGATGCCATTGGGTGGGCACTTCAAGCCGTTGAAGGATTGCCGGTTAGGGATTGTGATGTTGAAAGGATGAGTAAGGTGCCGTATGCAAATGCGGTTGGGAGCTTAATGTACTTGATGGTGCACAAGGCCGGATATAGCGATGCGAGAAGTGTAGTTAGCGGATATTTGGCGAATCCAGAAAAAAGCATTGGGAAGCAGTGAAGTGGATTTTGAAATATTTGCGGCAACCGTAAACGTGGGTTTGGTGTATGGGATGATCGTGGCAACCATGTGGACGTAACGAGTTTTGTTGATTCGCACTACTAAGGATCCGGATAAAGGTAGGTCTATCACCGGTTACGCGCTTTTTAGTACTGAGGATGTGTGTGTGTCGGAAGGCAACGCCACAACACGTGGTGGCTCTTTCAACTACAGAGGCGGAGTATATGGCCCTTACGGAGGTGAAGGAAGCTATTTGGCTAAGGGGACTCTTGGAAGAGTTGGGCGTGGAGCTTAACAATGTGGCGCTTAATTGTGATAATCGTATGCGATTCACTTATCGCGGAATCATGTTTTTCATGAAAGGACTAAGCACATCAATGTGCGTTATCACTTTATCAGAGAGGTCTTGGAAGCAAAGACGGTTAAAATTCTGAAGGTGGGTACTGAACACAATGCTGCAGATGCCTTGACGAAGGTGGTACCTGGACTGAAGCTTCAGCACTGTTTGGAGTTGCTGAGTGTCGGAGTAGGCTAATATAAAGCCTAAGGTGGAAATTGTTATGTATTTAGTCTTTATCTTAGCTTACGAGTGTCTAGGGGATTGCGTTATTCAAGCTCGATCGCGGAACGCTAGATCGCGAGTTGTATCGGCACAAGTAGCAAACACGAAGACACGATAGACTACAAAGAACCACAAGAATATGCACACGATATACCTCGTATCAAACCTTTATTAAAACCTAATAAAGCTATTACAACGAGGAAGAAGAATGAATAAAACTAGCATCCCCTCATCCCTATTTATAGAGATGAGGGGTAGAAACCTTCCTAATTCAAATAGGAAACATCCTTGGCTTGCACCCAAGCTACCTAATCCTAGTTTATGTCTAACACCTAATCTTATTACAAAGTACACTTAAGTCCCTAATCTATATTTAAGTTTACTACTAATATATAACAATTTCCACCTTAGAGTAATACTTAAACATAACCGATACTCAAGACCTTTTCCTTGTAATGGAACCCTGACCGGGGACCACCTTTGTCGACTGTGCATTGTACTTCAATAATTTTCCAAGATTAGCTTCTTTAGACTCCTTCACTTTCTTCTTTTCAAGAAGATTACCCTCTGCACCCTTTTGACCGGTATTCGGTTACCATAATGTCTCGCCCCACCTTTATACCAAGGTGTACCTTTTCCTGCGCCTTTACCAAGAATCCGTGTTTGTAAGATATAACTTTTCACATACACATCAAACCATAACACAAGGTGGCGAATAAGATGGAATTCTAGAGAGAAAGTTAGAGGTTTAGGGAACTTAGTGAGAGAAAGTGAAAATATTATTATGAGCTCCAACTCTACCTTGGAAGGTAGAGAGTATTTATAGTCTTACATAAACGCCACACTACGGGTCATGGATCGGGCATACAGCTGGTAAAGACCCGTCTGTCCTCCACGTGTTACTTAACTAAATTACTACTTAACTTAAAAGAACTACGACTACGAGCTTTAACGATTACATATACTTGAGGTGACCGACTCTTTAATAACGGAATTTCTAATTCCTAACAATCTCCCTAAGGAGGTCACCTCAATAATGCACCAAAATTACATAGAATACGAATAGATAATACAAGAACAATTGATCTTGCATTCTTGATGTAGTCCTTGCTCCAAGCTCGTAGTCATTGATTCTTCACATTGCATGTTTGGTTACTTCAAGTGGAGGTCTTTCTTGATCCACGTGATGATGAGTTTGAGCCATCTTTGGAGATCATCGCCATCAAAATCTCTCGAGACATCCATTGTGGTGTTGTGACTTTGGGACCGACATGCTCACATTTTGGATCATGATTTCTTCTCATCAAAGTAGCGGAAGCATTTGTTGAATCATGATATTGGCGCAGCGCTGAAGCTTGGTGTGAAAATATCGAGTCATTGATGCACTAATCATGATTTCTTTTGAGATGAATGTGTTAAGTGAGCATGCGGCCGGATTGACCGCTTCATTCGATCACCGCAAACGTCGGGCGACGCGCATACAGCTTAGCAACAAATCGCACGAAAGTGTCTTTGATCACTTCGATGAATTGAGGTACACGCCCACGGTTCCCCGTTGATCAAGACAAGCATCGTTGTGATCGTGTAGGATTCCTAAGAATCTCCTTGACAGGTTTCGCAATTGTTCTAGTCGTTCTCAAACCGAACGTCTCAAAGAAGACAACACGGAGTGAGTGAACCAAATGAATGTTAAGTTCATCGATTGATGAAAAGGGATTTGAAAAACAATCGTATTGCTCAATAGAAATTGTTTTTGCAATACAACGAAGGTTTTATTGAAAATCAATTATCAATCATAAAAATACCTTTAGGTTTGAAAATGAGTACACAATCGATGTGCTAAAGAAAAGAGTTTATAAGCACAAAGACCGGTTTTTCAAAGGTATCCGTCAATCCCAACTCGAACCAGATTGATTCAAGAAATTGAATCGCCCCATTGTTTCTGTCAGTTGTCACATGGTTGATCTATATGATAGATCTCACATGCCACCTACCAGAGCTTGTTTGATGTTGGCTCCAAGGCTTTCCATCTTCATTGTGAATATGTAAACACATCACTCGGATGTTCCGCAATACCACAAGGGTAATGCGTGGGACTCATGATATAATCTCTCTTTCCATATTGTGAAACGAGAGTCTTCATTGAAAGTGTCCTAATGAGATTTATTGATGATCTCGTGGCTCTAGACTCAATTTGTGCATATTTGGATCCTATAACGGAGACTAGGAGAGGGTCTCCTTCTTCAATATCAACCATCTCTAAGAGAAGGTTGATAGATAATGTCGGTTCCCGTGAGAATGAAACAAGCCCCTTTAAGAGGAACTTGAGTGGTTTGGAAAGTTGAAGTGCGCATCGTCCATTGGGTCCATGACGTCTTGTCTTCAATACCGATGTTACCATCAGAGCATATGAAGTGAACCCGGTTTACGCCTAAGGTTGAATAAATGGAGGCTATTTGTTTTCACCCTTCTCATTCAATTCTTTTTAATTCTTCAACCCCTTGGTGCTTACCGAGACTTCATAGCTAGAACCTTGTTGGGTTTATTCCAAGACTAGCTCGGTCTTAGTCCGCACTTTTCCCATAACTCACATTTCTCCTTTTATCATCATACCTAAGGACTTCTACACTAACTAGTGGATTGTCCTCGGTAGATCCTCCGTTCGGCGGATCATGGGAACCAATACCTAACCTTATCATCCTTATATCACCGTACATAAAGTAAAGTTGGTCGGTCAATTTGGTATTGTTCATCCGCCATTGGATCCAATTGAAAACCATTTGAAAATCAATTCGGATACTTGTGATATATTATCAAAGCTTTTGTACCGAATTGTTTTTGATATTTTAGAACGAGAACTCCCCTCAACATGTGCATCAAGTATAGAAAATGTTTTGCACACGGAGGCAAGAGAAAGAATTTACTTCTTTTGATTACCATTTTCTAAAAGATACCAACATCACTTCCTCAACGGATCAAGTGGGTATAGTAAATCCGGGAAGGATGAGGTTTCCATGAGTTTTGCTCCCCTCAATATGTGCCTCGAGGTTTGAAAGAGTTTGCACATACTAGAGGGAACCCGCACATGGGATAAATGTTCACGCTTTAAATCAAAGGTTTTAATATCGATGCTCCCTCTCAACATGTGCATTGAAAAATTGAAATCGTTTGTCACATGTGGGCGGATAGCATGTACATCCTATTATAACCATTTACCTAATTATCGCTTTAAACCAATTTAAATCACACATTCTCCCCGATCACAATTATCAAATCATTTGAAGTTTGTGATCTCGTATAGATTTAAATTGATTTGAAAGCTTTAAGGAGAATTGTGACTTGATTGTGAAAGCGTTTGAATCGATAAGGATCGGATTTAAGACTTTAAACTCCATTTATAAAACATGCATGTATATCTTTTGAAAACAATTTAATGCCAAATAACTTTTAATTTAATTGAAATCATTCTCCCTCAATCAATGACGTAGGTAGTTGATTGAGAGATAGAGATTTGACAAATAAGTCCCGATGATTATCAAAAATAGAGATTGAGTTATTTTTCAAAGCATTTAGTTTTTCAACAGATAGGAGTTTATAGAATCGAGCATAGGATTTGAAAAACATGGTAAAACATGGCTCTGTTTTTCTTAAAAGCGGGTTATTGCCTGAAAATGACAATAAACCATTTCTCTTTCTCCAAAAATATTTTTGATTTTTCAAATTTTTTTTTTTTTTTTTTTTTTTTTTTTTTTTTTTATAAAAGTTCGAACAACATCTAAGTCCCGTGTCATTCTTTGAATGACAAAGACAAAGACCGTGAGATATAATCGAATTGAGAGAAACAAGACAAAATGACAATATTTTTTGAGGTTTTTTTTTTTTTTTTTTTTTTTTTTTTGAATTTTTCAAATTTTTATGGATTTTGAAAGTTTTATATTTTCTATTTGATTTTTGAAGGTTTTATAATTTTGTATTTTGCTTTTCAAAATTATTTACAAGAGATAGATGAAGATAGACCTTTACTCCTCGTCTTCCTCCGAAGACGTTTGAGAGTTCTCGGTTGAAGGCTTTTCAAACCAAGTCGTGGAAGAATAAACTCAAACGTTCTCTTGGAATTTTTTAAAAAAAAAAATTTTTAATTGGGAAAATTAAATTTAAATTTTAAAAAAAAATTTTTAAACCCAACCAAAAATTTTAAAAATTTCCCCAAAAAAAAAAACCAATTCAAAAAAAGGGAAAAAATTTTTTTTTAAAAAATTTCCCCCAAAAAAAACCTTTCCTTTAAAAAAAATTTTTAAAAAAAAATTTTTTTGGGGGTTAAATTTTTTTTAAAATCCAAATTTTTTTTCCCCCAAAAAAAAAAAAAAAAAAAACCCCAAACTTGGGAAAATTTTTCCCCGGCCCAAAAAACCCTTTTTTTAAAAAAAAATTTTAATTTTTTAAAAAAAAAATTAAAAAACCCCTTTAAAAAATTTTTTTTTAAAAAAAAAAGGGGGGTTGAGGTAACGGGGTTTGTCTGAGTTGAAGTGCTTGGTACTTTCAAATAATGATCTTCGGGCTCTATTCCAACTTCGCAGAATTCAAGTTATTTTAGGGAGGTTAGTATACCTGACTCGAGTTTTGTTCAGCATCATGGGTTGTATGATCTGTCTAATAACCGGTTGACTGGTGAGATACCTGACGAGTTAGGGGGCTGTTTGGTTGTGGTGGATCTTTTGCTTAATGGTAACATGCTGTCAGGAGAGTTACCTAGACCGACCAAACTATCCATATCAATAATTCACCACCCTCAAGTGGTTACGGAAAACCTTAAACAAAGTTTATTTGAAGCTTATTGTACATTGAAACAGAAATAAGACATAAAGCTTCTAAAATAAGGCAACTCGCCCAAAGTTTAACAAGACAATTGTGACATGCTCTATGTTCCATTGGTTTTTTATCCCTTTGTTGGTTAAACAAGTATACCCTAAACTAACTTTTATGAAAAGTTCTATGTTAAATCTAATTGTTACGTAAAAAAAAACAATAAAGCAATCAAAGACACAACAAACAACTTTTTTTTGACTGTGATGCATTATTGTTTTAAGATAAAATTTATGGTTGAACTTATAAAGACTTCACTGTTTTTAGTTTCTATCGATGTGGGAAAAGCTATGAGTCGATTTTGATAAAGTAGTATGATTTTCTTAATGAGGTAAAGAGTCTCTATATATTTTTGTGTTTCCTTTTGTATCGGTTATTTCTTTACAAACATATGTCATGTTTGGGAGTATTTGTTAGGGTGTTCATACAAATCTTGTTAAGCAATATAAATTATGCTTATAGTTAGAATGCTATAAGTTTTTGGTTTATACTTTAAAGTGATGCGTTACAAAAACAGAAGTCCATGTGGATACCGGAATCATGCAATAAAAGTAAGAAAACATGCAATACCATGGTAACGAGTATGAATATACAACCACCAGAACAACAACGACAATACCCAATCCCGCCGGAGCGAGGTATGGGCGAGATGAGATGACATTATGGCCATATACCCACAGTTCCATTAGCGAGTAAATATCATTGTAACAGTAGTATGCATATGATAACACGACTAAAATTGATCAATGGTAAAAAAAAAAAAAAAAAAAGTTGGTTTGGAAGTTTAAGCAGTGAATATCAGCATCATAAATATGTTAATCATAGATTTCTAGACATCTAAAGGCGTTTGGATTAGCTTGCTTGGTAGAGCTTCAAAAAGCCATAAAAGCAAAGTTGTGCATAATTTAGACAAAGCTTAAATATGCAATATATTTGAAGCTTGTTGACTATTCTTCGAAAATTAGACATGAACTTCGGAGACACGCTCTTGACACATTGGCCGACCGATTAAGTTCAAACTGATTTGGTTATCTCAATAGAACCTTTGGTTCATTTTTATGATGTAATATTTCAGTTTGCAACATTTTGTTTGTTACTTTTTTCTGAACTTCACATGCAGGAGTCCTACAAATCTTGTTAGCGTGTAACGAGTGTGACATTATTGCCACAATGCCTACAACTCAATTAACGAGTAAATATCATGATTATCGATATAATGTTAATGGTAAAAATCTGGTTTGGAAGTTTAAGCTGTGAGTGAATAATTTGCATCATATTTGATATCTAGACTTCCAAAGGTGTTTGGATGAGCTTATTTGGAAGGGCTTAAGTGGTTCCGGAAAAACCTCAAAACAAACCTTTGCATAATTTAGACAATAAACATAAGCTCTATATTTGAAGCTTGTTGAACATTGAAACAGAAATAAGACATTAAGCTTCTCAAATAAGGCAACTCGCCCTAAGTTTAACTAGGCAACTCGCATCAAAACAAAATAAGAGGAAACAATGTGAAGATAACAGGTAACGAAATAAAAGAATCAAACACAGTAATGTCCAATGAGTTTACTATGCTGAAACTTTGGTTAAACAATTCTACTTGCCAAACTAACTTTAATGAAAAGTTGTATGTTTAATCTAAGATTGTTACACGTAGAGAACGTTAAAAAATCAAAGCAAGTATACACAACAAACAACATGTTAAGGTGACCATACATGTTTTGATTAAACTTAAATTTTACAGGTTGAACTTATAAAGATGTCATTACTTTTAGTTTCTATCGATGTGGGACAAGTTATGGTTGAAGACTTGAAGCTTTAAAGATGTAATTGTTTTTAGTTTTTATCCATATGGGACAAGCTATGTAGATAAATTTAGCAAATCTTATCTTGTTATTATATATTAAAGAACATAGGATCACAAGTAAATTACTAACTTGTTTGATTCCAAGGAGTCGATTTTGGTAAAGCAGTGATTTTCTCTACATATTTTTGTGTTTTGTATCGGTTATTTCTACACAAACATATGTCATGTTTGGAGAGTATTTGTTAGGGTGATAATACAAATCTTGTTAAGCAATATAAATTATGCTTATAGTTAGAATGATATAAGTTTCTGGTTTATACTTTTAAGTTGATGTGTTACAAAAACAGAAGTCCATGTGGATACTGGAATCGTGCAATGAAAGCAAGAAAACAATACCATGGTAACAAGTATGAATATGCACCAACACATGAAATAAGAGTGTATTCAATAAGTGACATTATGGCCACAATACACCCACTTCAATAGCGGTAAATATCATTGTAACGAGTATGTATATGATAACGACTAAAATTGATCAATGGTAAAAAAACAAAAAAAGTTTGTTTGGAAGTTTAAGGCCGTACGGAAGGTACGTCTACCTTCACATGTTCTCTCCCTCATAAAACTTTGACCCTCAAAGGTATCCTGCAAACCAGGACTTGCAAAAATTGTGCGCACAAGGTGTAGTAAGTGGAAGAGTCATCATTTTGTGGCAGATGAGACAACAGAACTCTGCATTACCATATCGTCATCTAGTTAACATGCTATGCCCGACCCACCCATCCTGCCACCTCTACTATCACGTAACAAAAACAAAGGACAAACCTTAAGCCAAGCTTGAGCTTAACATGTAAGGTCTGAAATGAGCCGAGCTCATGCTTGGGTCGACTTGTTTACCTTCAAGTTCTAAGGCTCTAAGCTTATAAACATTAGCAGAAATCAGGTTCATTTATATGTGATAATAATTAACATAAACTTGATCGTTGTTCACTCACAGACATTTGTGTTTATACTTGAGTCGAACATTTGTGTTTCGAACATTTCTTTTACTATTGACATCCTCAGTATCTCTATTACATACATGTTTTCTACTTCTTGGTGCAGGAACTTTCCACAACCAAGCTTTATCCCCTGAATTAATGTACACGTAATAACAAGTCCTGGAACTGTCATAGTAAGAAAAAGGAAAAGCAAATTTAATCCCACAGCAAGAAGTTGCATCATGTTCTCACATCATAATCCCAAGATGCCTTTATCTCGGTTATATCAGATGCGTTTTGGTACTTAACTCAGAATTAGTTACAGAATCAAGCTAGCAAAAACAATTAAAGTGACTGCAATGACAAACCTTGTCCATGGAGCAGGATCATTATCAGAATGAACCACCGACATACCTTGTATCCCTTTTAGAATCTAAATGTCAGCGAGTGTTTTAATGAATCCTATTGATTAATCTAAACTGATAGTGTGATATCATACTTGAATTCCAGGTTTCCTCCAGCATTTTCCAATCCTGTAAATCCCATCATACCATACTCCTAGCTCAGGTGCATAAGCAGATCGTTTTTGTTTGTGTGACCTGTCCATGTATATCGAGTATTGTCAGGTACAAAGGCTTACTAATTACCATATCATACACGTACATAGTGATTTGTGAAATTGGGCATCTAGCAGACTACAAGTCGATGCATTGAATCATGAGTAACTCAACTTGTAAAATATGCCACAAGACCATACCTCACGACAAGTACCGGGTAGCCTTTTCTGCAATTAACGCGTAAAGCTTCGTTGAATTTCTCAAACCTCTGATCAGATGACTGAGTCTTGTTGCTCCTTTTATTTCCACTCAAGTCTCTCCCACCACTGCCAATAACAAAAGTTTGCAAATAAAGATACATGTCTTGGCGGAATAGAATTATTAAAACAGAAGTTATAAGTTATACGATATTGATACAATAAAAGTATGTCTGTTTTACAGTATAGCAAAAACTAAATTTACCAATCATTACCAAACAACAAATGGGCACTGCAACCTGGTTGTCAAGCAACATTGTTTAAAGTGGATCACGTACCTTTCAGTGTAGAGGAACCACTGTCCATGATCCTCATCATCTTCATATCTCCCGATAGTGCAATAGATGGTGCACCATAATCAGACAGTCCAGATCGATATCCCAGCAACATGAGGAAGATGAGCACCCCACTGTCTACATTCCATACGATCATTTTCTGACCAGAACTCCCGTTCGTCTCTCTGGATCATTTTCTGCGAGAATAGGTCCAAAATGATCAGGAGCATCCGTCACAAATATCATTCCACTGCAAGCATTAGCCTTCCTGGTCAGTATGGCTTAGGTGGTCCAGAAGCAGCATTTGACTTTGTCATTTTGACATTCTGATCGCAATTACAAGGGATGAGTTAATTCGAGGCTGACTCGCCATTTTAGGAGGACTTGTAGCTCGACATATGGCACAAGTGTGTTTTCCTGACCAACCCATTTCTCAAAACACTTCAAGCAGAAATTATGACCACAAGGTCTGTAACATAAACAGATTATCCTTAAGTCAAGCAAAATATGAAATAAACTTGTTCAATATGTAAAATATATCACATTACGCAACCATTTGAACTTCTTCTGCGGCCCTTAAGCTGAAAACTAAATGGACTAATCTCTAATCATAATGGGTACCAGGTATATTTTGTGTCTCCATACTCACTTGACTATGACTATATAAATTCAGCTCTGGAAAAAGAAAATATGTGCAAATTGTAGCAGAAGTACTATATGCAAGTGAAGGTCAAACTGTGGTTGCTACATAATGCATAAGTCAGTGCTCCCTTTGGTTCCAACACCAACAACACAAAAAAGATTCCATTAATACATCACTCAAGCAATTTATACTTTATAGCTACTTATAGTACACAGATAGACCACTATATTACCAGAACTACACACGTTTCACTTTTCACCATTTTATTCCTGAAGGAGATAAAAATGAGGCCGTCTGGTGGAAAGGCACCAACATTTTATCCATCAACGCAACCAATTCCAACGTGTTTCTACAGAATCATAAAGCATAAACATATCAAAAAGCTGAAGGACCGAAAAGTATATTTTCAAGCATACAATCTGTAAAGAAACAAACATCATAATATTAGCGTATCCAAACAGCCAAAATTCTACATGTTTTGGCCAACAAACAAGAATATGCTGACTTAATAGTTGATCATCCACTCTACTCATTTTGTCACCTCCTGGCACTTGGAATAAGGCCACCAATGTCTACTCTAAAACATTGTAATCCATCACATTTTGCCTAAATTCAGAACAGCAAAATAAACTAATAATCCCCATTTACACATTTGGTCTCTTCTAACCAAGAATTTTGACCAAATCAAGACTACAAAGCAAGGAAAACAAACTCCTCAACACCGGAATCTCAAAATCTTCTTCAAAGCCTCTTCGCTCGGAGGTCATAACATCGCTCGAAGGTCATAACATTTGTAAGTACCTGCAACGAAGGTCATAACATCAAAATGAATAACGTTGCCATGAACCTTTGAAAAAAGAATTTCGACAGGTGTTTTTTCTTTTCGGAAAAGACAGGCCAAAGAAGGATTACGTTAAAAGCTTGAAGCTGACAAGGTTTTAAGGACTATAATTAGAAACCGTTTTGTGGTTTGGTGAGAATTGACAATCTGTATATCATTCATAACTGCACATTTCTCATAATTGCGGTATTTGTGACATTCAAGTCTCTAGACAAGAAATTTAGCTTTAAGGGTCTCTAAACACTGGAGCATTTAGTGGCAGTTCTATAGTGAAAAGATCAAGGGCAGCCTGCAAGAGCTCAACAATTTCAACCAGTTTACATAAAAATGGGTCAAATGTTTAAGTAAAAAGGAAAGGCGGTCGAACATGTCAAAACTATCCCTCACTTCATTTCAGAGAAAAAATCTAGAACTTGCAGTAAAAAAACAATTGGCTCTGTACTCTACTACTCCTAACTAACGCATTGATTACTAACAATGTATTTTTTAAAAGTGGACAAAAACCTGCCCGTTTCAACGGTTACTTAGACCGACCAAACTATCCATATCACCAATTCACCACCCTCAAGTGGTTACGGAAAACCTTAAAACAAAGTTTATTTGAAGCTTATTGTACATTGAAACAGAAATAAGACATAAAGCTTCTAAAATAAGGCAACTCGCCCAAAGTTTAACAAGACAATTGTGACATGCTCTATGTTCCATTGGTTTTTTATCCTTTGTTGGTTAAACAAGTATACTCCTAAACTAACTTTTATGAAAGAGTTCTATGTTAAATCTAATTGTTAGACGTAAAAAAAAAACAATAAAGCAATAAAAGACACAACAAACAACTTTTTTTGACTGTGATGCATTATTGTTTTAAGGTAAAATTATGGTTGAAGTTATAAAGACTTCACTGTTTTTAGTTTCTATCGATGTGGGAAAAGCTATGAGTCGATTTTGATAAAGTAGTATGATTTTCTTAATGAGGTAAAGAGTCTCTATATATTTTGTGTTTCCTTTTGTATCGGTTATTTCTTTACAAACATATGTCATGTTTGGGAGTATTTGTTAGGGTGTTCATACAAATCTTGTTAAGCAATATAAATTATGCTTATAGTTAGAATGCTATAAGTTTTGGTTTATACTTTAAAGTGATGCGTTACAAAAACAGAAGTCCATGTGGATACCGGAATCATGCAATAAAAGTAAGAAAACATGCAATACCATGGTAACGAGTATGAATATACAACCACCAGAACAACAACGACAATACCCAATCCCGCCGGAGCGAGGTATGGGCGAGATGAGATGACATTATGGCCATATACCCACAGTTCCATTAGCGAGTAAATATCATTGTAACGAGTATGCATATGATAACACGACTAAAATTGATCAATGGTAAAAAAAAAAAAAAAGTTGGTTTGGAAGTTTAAGCAGTGAATATCAGCATCATAAATATGTTAATCATAGATTTCTAGACATCTAAAGGCGTTTGGATTAGCTTGCTTGGTAGAGCTTCAAAAAAGCCATAAAAGCAAAGTTGTGCATAATTTAGACAAAGCTTAAATATGCAATATATTTGAAGCTTGTTGACTATTCTTCGAAAATTAGACATGAACTTCTGGGAGACACGTTCTTGACACATTGGCCGACCCGATTAAGTTCAAACTGATTTGGTTATCTCAATAGAACCTTTGGTTCATTTTATGATGTAATATTTCAGCTACAAATCTTGTTAGCGTGTAACGAGTGTGACATTATTGCCACAATGCCTACAACTCAATTAACGAGTAAATATCATGATTATCGATATAATGTTAATGGTAAAAATCTGGTTTGGAAGTTTAAGCTGTGAGTGAATAATTTGCATCATATTTGATATCTAGACTTCCAAAGGTGTTTGGATGAGCTTATTTGGAATAGCTTAAGTGGTTCCGGAAAAACCTCAAAACAAACCTTTGCATAATTTAGACAATAAACATAAGCTCTATATTTGAAGCTTGTTGAACATTGAAACAGAAATAAGACATTAAGCTTCTCAAATAAGGCAACTCGCCCTAAGTTTAACTAGGCAACTCGCATCAAAACAAAATAAGAGGAAACAATGTGAAGATAACAGGTAACGAAATAAAAGAATCAAACACAGTAATGTCCAATGAGTTTACTATGCTGAAACTTTGGTTAAACAATTCTACTTGCCAAACTAACTTTAATGAAAAAGTTGTATGTTTAATCTAAGATTGTTACACGTAAAGAACGTTAAAAAATCAAAGCAAGTATACACAACAAACAACATTTTGGTGACCATACATGTTTTGATTAAACTTAAATTTTATGGTTGAACTTATAAAATGTCATTACTTTTAGTTTCTATCGATGTGGGACAAGTTATAGTTGAAGTTATAAAGATTTTGGTAAATCTTAATGTAAGTGAAGATTTTTTCTATACGTTTTGTGTTCCCTTTGGAGAGTATTTGTTAGGGTGATAATACAAATCTTGTTAAGCAATATAAATTATGCTTATAGTTAGAATGATATAAGTTTTGGTTTATACTTTTAAGTTGATGTGTACAAAAACAGAAGTCCATGTGGATACTGGAATCGTGCAATGAAAGCAAGAAAACAATACCATGGTAACAAGTATGAATATGCACCAACACATGAAATAAGAGTGTATTCAATAAGTGACATTATGGCCACAATACACCCACTTCAATAAGCGAGTAAATAAATCGTAACGAGTATGTATATGATAACGACTAAAATTGATCAATGGTAAAAACAAAAAGTTTGTTTGGAAGTTTAAGGCCGAAGTACGTCTACCTTCACATGTTCTCTCCTCATAAAACTTTGACCTCAAAGGTATCCTGCAAACCAGGACTTGCAAAATTGTGCGCACAAGGTGTAGTAAGTGGAAGAGTCATCATTTTGTGGCAGATGAGACAACAGAACTCTGCATTACCATATTCGTCATCTAGTTAACATGCTATGACCGACCCACCCATCCTGCCACCTCTACTATCACGTAACAAAAACAAAGGACAAACCTTACGAGCCAAGCTTGAGCTTAACATGTAAGGTCTGAAATGAGCCGAGCTCATGCTTGGGTCGACTTGTTTACCTTCAAGTTCTAAGGCTTCAGCTTATAAACATTAGCAGGAAATCAGGTTCATTTTATATGTGATAATAATTACAAGGATACATAAATCAATATGATCGTCATATTTGTTGCCACAAAAGCATCATAAGATGAGTTCACTATATAATAACCAATACTTGAGTCGCTCACTCACAGACATTTGTGTTTAACGAACATTTCTTTTACTATTGACATCCTCAGTATCTCTATTACATACATGTTTTCTACTTCTTGGTGCAGGAACTTTCCACAACCAACGAGCTTTATCCCCCTGAATTAATGTACAACGTAATAACCAAGTCCTGGAACTGTCATAGTAAGAAAAAGGAAAAGCAAATTTAATCCCACAGCAAGAAGTTGCATCATGTTCTCACATCATAATCCCAAGATGCCTTTATCTCGGTTATATCAGATGCGTTTTGGTACTTAACTCAGAATTAGTTACAGAATCAAGCTAGCAAAAACAACTAAAGTGACTGCAATGACAAACCTTGTCCATGGAGCAGGATCATTATCAGAATGAACCACCGACATACCTTGTATCCCTTTTAGAATCTAAATGTCAGCGAGTGTTTTAATGAATCCTATTGATTAATCTAAACTGATAGTGTGATATCATACTTGAATTCCAGGTTTCCTCCAGCATTTTCCAATCCTGTAAATCCCATCATACCATACTCCTAGCTCAGGTGCATAAGCAGATCATTTTTTGTTTGTGTGACCTGTCCATGTATATAGAGTATTGTCAGGTACAAAGGCTTACTAATTACCATATCATACACGTACATAGTGATTTGTGAAATTGGGCATCTAGCAGACTACAAGTCGATGCATTGAATCATGAGTAACTCAACTTGTAAAATATGCCACAAGACCATACCTCACGACAAGTACCGGGTAGCCTTTTCTGCAATTAACGCGTAAAGCTTCGTTGAATTTCTCAAACCTCTGATCAGATGACTGAGTCTTGTTGCTCCTTTTATTTCCACTCAAGTCTCTCCCCACTGCCAATAACAAAAAGTTTGCAAATAAAGATACATGTCTTGGCGGAATAGAATTATTAAAACAAAAGTTACAAGTTATAAAAGTATGTCTGTTTTACAGTATAGCAAAACTAAATTTACCAATCATTACCAAACAACAAATGGGCACTGCAACCTGGTTGTCAAGCAACATTGTTTAAAGTGGATCACGTACCTTTCAGTGTAGAGGAACCACTGTCCATGATCCTCATCATCTTCATATCTCCCGATAGTGCAATAGATGGTGCACCATAATCAGACAGTCCAGATATCCCAGCAACATGAGGAAGATGAGCACCCCACTGTCTACATTCCATACGATCATTTTCTGACCAGAACTCCTGTTCGTCTCTCTGGATCTTTTTCTGCGAGAATAGGTCCAAAATGATCAGGAGCATCCGTCACAAATATCATTCCACTGCAAGCATTAGCCTTCCTGGTCAGTATGGCTTAGGTGGTCCAGAAGCAGCATTTGACTTTGTCATTTTGACATTCTGATCGCAATTACAAGGGATGAGTTAATTCGAGGCTGACTCGCCATTTTAGGAGGACTAGTAGCTCGACATATGGCACAAGTGTGTTTTCCCTGACCAACCCATTTCTCAAAACACTTCAAGCAGAAATTATGACAACAAGGTCTGTAACATAAACAGATTATCTTTAAGTCAAGCAAAATATGAAATAAACTTGTTCAATATGTAAAATATATCACATTACGCAACCATTTGAACTTCTTCTGCGGCCCTTAAGCTGAAAACTAAATGGACTAATCTCTAATCATAATGGGTACCAGGTATATTTTGTGTCTCCATACTCACTTGATTATGACTATATAAATTCAGCTCTGGAAAAAAAATGTGCAAATTGTAGCAGAAGTACTATATGCAAGTGAAGGTCAAACTGTGGTTGCTACATAATGCATAAGTGGGTGCTCCCTTTGGGTCCAACACCAACAACACAAAAAAGATTCCATTAATACATCACTTAAGCAATTTATAGCTACTTATAGTACACAGATAGACCACTATATTACCAGAAGTCCAGAACTACACACATTTCACTTTTCACCATTTTATTCCTGAACCTGCGCAGGAGATAAAAAATGAGGCCGTCTGGTGGAAAGGCACCAACATATTATCCATCAACGCAACCAATTCCAACGTATTTCTACAGAATCGTAAAGCATAAACATATCAAAAAAGCTGAAGGACCGAAAAGTATATTTTCAAGCATACAATCTGTAAAGAAACAAACATCATAATATTAGCGTATCCAAACAGCCAAAATTCTACATGTTTTGGCCAACAAACAAGAATATGCTGACTTAATAGTTGATCATCCACTCTACTCATTTTGTCACCTCCTGGCACTTGGAATAAGGCCACCAATGTCTACTCTAAAACATTGTAATTCATCACATTTTGCCTAAATTCAGAACAGCAAAATAAACTAATAATCCCCATTTACACATTTGGTCTCTTCTAACCAAGAATTTTGACCAAATCAAGACTACAAAGCAAGGAAAACAAACTCCTCAACACCGGAATCTCAAAATCTTCTTCAAAGCCTCTTCGCTCGGAGGTCATAACATCGTCAAGGTCATAACATTTGTAAGTACCTGCAGCGAAGGTCATAACATCAAAATGAATAACGTTGCCATGAACCTTTGAAAAAAAGAATTTCACGACAGGTGTTTTTTTCTTTTCGGAAAAGACAGGCCAAAGAAGGATTACGTTAAAAGCTTGAAGCTGACAAGGTTTTAAGGACTATAATTAGAAACCGTTTTTGTGGTTTGGTGAGAATTGACAATCTGTATATCATTCATAACTGCACATTTCTCATAATTGCGGGTATTTGTGACATTCAAGTCTCTAAACACTGGAAAATTTAGTGGCAGTTCTATAGTGAAAAGATCAAGGGCAGCCTGCAAGAACTCAACAATTTCAACCAGTTTACATAAAAATGGGTCAAATGTTTAAGTAAAAAGGAAAGGCGGTCGAACATGTCAAAACTATCCCTCACTTCATTTCAGATAAAAAATCTAGAACTTGCGGTAAAAAACAATTGGCTCTGTACTCTACAACTCCTAACTAACGCATTGATTACTAACAATGTATTTTTAAAAGTGGACAAAAACCTGCCCGTTTCAACTGGTTACTTAGACTGACCAAACTATCCATATCACCAATTCACCACCCTCAAGACATATGTCATGTTTGGGAGTATTTGTTAGGGTGTTCATACAAATCTTGTTAAGCAATATAAATTATGCTTATAGTTAGAATGCTATAAGTTTTGGTTTATACTTTAAAGTGATGCGTTACAAAAAAGAAGTCCATGTGGATACGGAATCATGCAATAAAGTAAGAAAACATGCAATACCATGGTAACGAGTATGAATATACAACCACCGAACAACAACGACAATACCCAATCTCACGGAGCGAGGTATGGGCGAGATGAGATGACATTATGGCCATATACCCACAGCCCATTAGCTAGTAAATATCATTGTAACGAGTATGCATATGATAACACGACTAAAATTGATCAATGGTAAAAAAAAAAAAAAAGTTGGTTTGGAAGTTTAAGCGGTGAATATTAGCATCATAAATATGTTAATCATAGATTTCTAGACATCTAAAGGCGTTGGATTAGCTTGCTTGGTAGAGCTTCAAAAGCCATAAAAGCAAAGTTGTGCATAATTTAGACAAAGCTTAAATATGCAATATATTTGAAGCTTGTTGACTATTCTTCTAAAATTAGACATGAACTTCTGGGAGACACGTTCTTGACACATTGGCCGACCGATTAAGTTCAAACTGATTTGGTTATCTCAATAGAACCTTTGGTTCATTTTATGATGTAATATTTCAGTTTGCAACATTTTGTTTGTTACTTTTTTCTGAACTTCACATGCAGGAGTCCTACAAATCTTGTTAGCGTGTAACGAGTGTGACATTATTGCCACAATGCCTACAATTCAATTAACGAGTAAATATCATGATTATCGATATAATGTTAATGGTAAAAATCTGGTTTGGAAGTTTAAGCTGTGAGTGAATAATTTGCATCAAATTTGATATCTAGACTTGTAAAGGTGTTTGGATGAGCTTACTTGGAAGGGCTTAAGTGGTTCGGAAAACCTCAAAACAAACTTTTACATAATTTAGACAATAAACATAAGCTCTATATTTGAAGCTTATTGTACATTGAAACAGAAATAAGACATTAAGCTTCTCAAATAAGGCAGCTCGCCCTAAGTTTAACTAGGCAACTCGCATCAAAACAAAATAAGAGGAAACAATGTGAAGATAAGAGGTAACGAAATAAAAGAATCAAACACAGTAATGCCCAACAATTCTACTCGCCAAACTAACTTTAATGAAAAGTTGTATGTTAAATCTAAAATTGTTACACGTAGAGAACGTTAAAATATAAGCAAGCACAACACACAACATGTTAAGCTGACTTGCATATATTTGAAAGTCAAGTTTTGGGTTGAAGTTATAAAGATGTCATTGCTTTTAGTTTCTATCGATGTGGGACAAGTTATGGTTGAAGACTTGAAGCTTTAAAGATGTAATTGTTTTAGTTTTTATCCATATGGGACAAGCTATAGATAAATTTAGCAAATCTTATCTTGTTATTATATATTAAAGAACATAGGATCACAAGTAAATTACTAACTTGTTTGATTCCAAGGAGTCGATTTTGGTAAAGCAGTGATTTTCTACATATTTTTGTGTCCTTTTGTATCGGTTATTTCTACACAAACATATGTCATGTTTGGAGAGTATTTGTTAGAGTGTTAATACAAATCGTGTTACGCAATATAAATTATGTTTATATTTATAATGATATAAGTTTCTGGTTTATACTTTGAAGTGATGTGTACGAAAACCGAAGTCCATGTGGATACTGGAATCGTGCAATGAAAGCAAGAAAACGATACCATGGTGACCAGTATGAATATGCACCAACACAAGAAATAAGAGTGTATTCAATAAGTGACATTATGGCCACAATACACCCAGTTCGATTAGCGAGTAAATATCATTGTAACGAGTATGATAACACGACTAAAATTGATCAATGGTAAAAATAAAGTTTGTTTGGAAGTTTAAGGCAGAAGGTACGTCTACCTTCACATGTTCTCTCCTCATAAAACTTTGACCGTCAAAGGTATCCTGCAAATCAGGACTTGCAAAATCGTGCACACAAGGTGTAGTAAGTGGAAGAGTCATCACTTTGTTGACATAAAAGCATCATAAGACGAGTTCACTATAATAACCAATGCTTGGGGAAATTCCCATAGCAATGAAACCAGAAAACAATATTAACTAAACTTGAGTTGTTCACTCACAGACATTTGTGTTTAACGGCGAACTTGAGTCGTTCCTCATTATCTCTATTACGTACATGTTTTCTACTTTCCACAACCAACAAGCTTTATCCCCTGAATTAATGTACAACGTAATAGTAAGAAAAGGAAAAGTAAATTTAATCCCACAGCAAGAAGTTGCATCATGTTCTCACATCATAATCCCAAGATGCCTTTATCTCGGTTATATCGGTTGCGCTTTGTTACTTAACTCAGAATTAGCTACAGAATCAAGCTAGCAAAACAACTAAAGTGACTGCAATGACAAACCTTGTCCATGGAGCAGGATCATTATCAGAATGAACCACCGACATACCTTGGTCCTTGTATCCCTTTTAGAATCTAAATGTCAGCGAGTGTTTTTATGAATCCTATTAATTAATCTAAACTGATAGTGTCATATCCTACTTGAATTCCAGGTTTCCTCCAGCATTTTCCAATCCTGTAGTAAATCCCATCATACCGTACTCCTTGCTCAGGTGCATAAGCAGATCGTTTTTTGTTTGTGTGACCTGTCCATGTATATCGAGTATTGTCAGGTACAAAGGCTTACTAATTACCATATCATACACGTACATGGTGATTTGTGAATTTGGGCATCTAGCAAACTACAAGTCGATGCATCGAATCATGAGCAACTCAACTTGTAAAATATGCCACAAGACCATACCTCACGACACGCACAGGGTAGCCTTTTCTGCAATTAACGCGTAAAGCTTCGTTGAATTTCTCAAACCTCTGATCAGATGACTGAGTCTTGTTGGTCCTTTTATTTCCACTCAAGTCTCTCCCACCACTGCCAATAACAAAAGTTTGCAAATAAAGATACATGTCTTGGTGGAATAGAATTATTAAAACAGAAGTTATAAGTTATACGATATTGATACAACAAAAAGTAAATAGGTTTCACAGTATAGCAAAACCAAATTTACCAATCACTACCAAACAACAAATGGGCACTGCAACCTCGTTGTCAAGCAACATCGTTTAAAGTGGATCACGACCTTTCAGTATAGAGGAACCACTGTCCATGATCCTCATCATCTTCATATCTCCGATAGTGCAATAGATGGTGCACCATAATCAGACAGTCCAGATATCCCAGCAACATGAGGAAGATGAGCACCCCACTGTCTACATTCCATACGATCATTTTCTGACCAGAACTCCTGTTCCTCTCTCTGGATCATTTTCTGCAAGAATAGGTCCAAAATGATCAGGAGCATCCGTCACAAATATCATTCCACTGCAAGCATTAGCCTTCCTGGTCAGTATGGCTTAGGTGGTCCAGAAGCAGCATTTGACTGTCATTTTGACATTCTGATAGCAATTACAAGGGATGAGTTAATTCGAGGCTGACTCGCCATTTTAGGAGGACTTGTAGCTCGACATATGGCACAAGTGCGTTTCCCTGACCAACCCATTTCTCAAAACACTTAAAGCAGAAATTATGACCACAAGGTCTGTAACATAAACAGATTATCCTTAAGTCAAGCAAAATATGAAATAAACTTGTTCAATATGTAAAATATATCACATTACGCAACCATTTGAACTTCTTCATGCCCTTAAGCTGAAAACTAAATGGACTAATCTCTAATCATAATGGGTACCAGGTATATTTTGTGTCTCCATACTCACTTGACTATGACTATATAAATTCAGCTCTGGAAAAGAAAATATGTGCAAATTGTAGCAGAAGTACTATATGCAAGTGAAGGTCAAACTGTGGTTGCTACATAATGCATAAGTCAGTGCTCCCTTTGGTTCCAACACCAACAACACAAAAAGATTCCATTAATACATCACTCAAGCAATTTATAGCTACTTATAGTACCACAGATAGACCACTATATTACCGAACTACACTCATTTCACTTTTCACCATTTTATTCCAGGAGATAAAAAGGAGGCCGTCTGGTGGAAAGGCACCAACATTTTATCCATCAACGCAACCAATTCCAACGTGTTTCTACAGAATCATAAAGCATAAACATATCAAATAAGCTGAAGGACAAAAAAGTGTATTTTCAAGCATACAATCTGTAAAGAAACAAACATCATAATATTAGCGTATCCAAACAGCCAAAATTCTACATGTTTTGGCCAACAAACAAGAATATGCTCTGACTTAATGGTTGATCATCCACTCTACTCAAGAAGATCAGATAGATGATCACGAAGATAGCAATGATGAAGATGCAGAGGATCAGGATCATGATCAAACACCGGATCTCACAGATTATCAGTTGGTTCGGGATAGAGAGCCAAGGACAAGAACGAAACCTTTGAGGTTTCGGGATGAAAGTAATATGGTTGCTTACGCGTTTGCTGCAGCAGAGGAAGAAGATACTCATGAACCATTAACATACCAGGAGGCAGTTGCTTGTGAAGACAGTTCTAAGTGGAAAGCTGCTATGGATGAAGAGATGGATTCTCTGAGGAAGAATAAGACCTATGAGTTAGTAGATCATCCACCGGGCAAAAGTCGGTGAGTCGCAAATGGTCATTCAAGATAAAGGAAGGATTGAGGTGTTCAAAAGCCTAGGTACAAGGCGAGGTTGGTGGCTCGTGGATTCACACAGGGCGTGTATTGACTAATGAAGTATTTTCTCCGTAGTTCGACACACATCTATCCGGGTTATACTTGCATTGATTGCATGTAGAGATTATGAGTCGAGCGACTTGATGTAAAGGCGGCATTTTACATGGTAATCTTGAAGAAGTGATCTATATGAGACAACCACCGGGTTATGAACAAGGTAACAAGGTATGTTTGTTAAAGAAATCCTTTATGGATTGAAGCAATCACCTAGGCAATGGTATAGGAGGTTTGATGAGTATATCTTGAGCAACGGGTTTAAGCGTAGCGATTCGACATTGCGTGTATTACAGAGTTATGCACCGGTGAGTATATCTATTCATGTTATATGTAGACGATATCTCGATTGCTTGTAAAAGCAAGGTGAGATTGGGTCTATCAGTCTTTGCTTAAAAGGAGTTTGACATGAAAGAGCTCGGAAGCAAAGAAGATTCTTGGTATGGAGATCATCGAGGATCTGAGTCGCAAGATTCGAGGGTGTCACAATCCGGGTATGTTTCTAAGATTTTAAATAATTTTAAAATAGACAATGGAAATCGGTTAAGATGCCATTGGGTGGGCACTTGCCGTTGAAGGATTGCCGGTTAGGGATTGTGATGTTGAAAGGATGAGTAAGGTGCCGTATGCAAATGCGGTTGGGAGCTTAATGTACTTGATGGTGTGCACAAGGCGGATATAGCGTATGCGATAAGTGTAGTTAGCGAGATATTTGGCGAATCCGAGAAAAAGCATTGGGAAGCGATGAAGTGGATTTTGAAATATTTGCGGAACCTTTGTAAGCGTGGGTTTGGTGTATGGGATGATCGTGGCAACCATGTGGACGTAACGAGTTTTGTTGATTCAGATCACGCTAAGGATCCGGATAAAGGTAGGTCTATCACCGGTTACGCGTTTTAGTACGAGGATGTGTTGTAAGTGGAAGGCACGCCACAACACGTGGTGGCTCTTTCAACTACTGAGGCGGAGTATATGGCCCTACGGAGGCGTGAAGGAAGCTATTTGGCTAAGGGGACTCTTGGAAGAGTTGGGCGTGGAGCTTAACAATGTGGCGCTTAATTGTGATAATCGTATGGCGATTCACTTATCGCGGAATCATGTTTTTCATGAAAGGACTAAGCACATCAATGTGCGTTATCACTTTATCGGAGGGTCTTGGAAGCAAAGACGGTTAAAATTCGAAGGTGGGTCTCGAACACAATCTCGCGGATGCCTTGTGAAGGTGGTACTGGATGAAGCTTCAAAGCCTGTTTGGAGTTGCTGAGTGTCGGAGTAGGCTAATATAAAGCCTAAGGTGGAAATTGTTATGTATTTAGTCTTTATCTTAGCTTACGAGTGTCTAGGGATTAAGCGTTTGCAAGCTCGATCGCGGAACGCTAGATCGCGAGTTATATCGAGCACAAGTAGCAAACACGAAGACACGATAGACTACAAAGAACCGACAAGAATATGCACACGATATACCTCGTGCCAAACCTTTATTAAAAACCTAATAAAGCTATTACAACGAGGAAGAAGAATGAATAAAACTAGCATCCCCTCATCCCTATTTATAGAGATGAGGGTAGAAACCTTCCTAATTCAAATAGGAAACATCCTTGGCTTGCACTCCAAGCTACCTAATCCTAGTTTATGTCTAACACCTAATCTTATTACAAAGTACACTTAAGTCCCTAATCTATATTTAAGTTTACTACTAATATATAACAATTTCCACCTTAGAGTAATACTTAAACATAACCGATACTCAAGACCTTTTCCTTGTAACGGAACCTCGGACCGGGGACCACCTTGTCGACTGTGCATTGTACTTGATAATTTTCCAAGATTAGCTTCTTTAGACTCCTTCACTTTCTTCTTTTCAGCGAAAGACATTACCCTCTGCACCCTTTTGACCCGGTACTCGGTTACCATAATGTCGCCCCACCTTTATACCAAGGTGTACCTTTTCTGCGCCTTTACCAAGCAAATCCGTGTTTGTAAGATATAACTTTTCACATACACATCAAACCATAACACAAGGTGGCGAATAAGATGGAATTCTAGAGAGAAAGTTAGAGGTTTAGGGAACTTAGTGAGAGAAAGTGAAAATATTATTATGAGCTCAACTCTACCTTGGAAGGTAGAGAGTATTTATAGTCTTACATAAACGCCACACTACGGTGTGGATCGGGCATACAGAGTGGGTAAAGACCCGTCCGTCCTCCACGGTGTTACTTAACTAAATTACTACTTAACTTAAAAGAACTACGACTACGAGCTTTCTAACGATTACATATACTTGAGGTGACCGACTCTTTAATACCGGAATTTCTAATTCCTAACAATCTCCCCTAAGGAGGTCACCTCAATAATGCACCAAAATTACATAGAATACGAATAGATAATACAAGAACAATTGATCTTGCATTCTTGATGTAGTCCTTTGCTCCAAGCTCGTAGTCATTGATTCTTCACATTGCATGTTTGGTTACTTCAAGTGGAGGTCTTTTACTGATCCACGTGATGATGAGTTTGAGCCATCTTTGGAGATCATCGGCTATCAAAAATCTCCGAGACATCCATTGTGGTGTTGTGACTTTGGGACCGACATGCTCACATTTTGGATCATGATTTCTTCTCATCAGAGTAGCGGAAGCATTTGTTGAATCATGATATTGGCGCAGCTGTAGCGAAGCTTGGTGTGAAAATATCGAGTCATTGATGCACTAATCATGATTTCTTTTGAGATGAATGTGTTAAGTGAGCATGCGGGCGTGGATTGACCGCTTCATTACGATCACCGCAAACGTCGGGCACTCGCATACAACAGATTAGCAACAAATCGCACGAAAGTGTCTTTGATCACTTCGATGAATTGAGGTACACGGCCCACGGTTCCCGTTGATCAAGACAAGTATCGCTCGTGATCGGTAGGATTCCTAAGAATCTCCTTGACAGGTTTCGCAATTGTTCTAGTTGTTCTCAAACCGGAACGTCTCAAAGAAGACAACACGGAGTGAGTGAACCGTGAATGTTAAGTTCATCGATTGATGAAAAGGATTTGAAAACAATCGTGTATTGCTCAATAGAAATTGTTTTTGCAATACAACGAAGGTTTTATTGAAAATCAATTATCAATCATAAAAATACCTTTAGGTTTGAAAAATGAGTACAATCGATGTGCTAAAGAAAAGAGTTTATAAGCACAAAGACCGGTTTTCAAAGGTATCCGTCAATCCCTAACTCGAACCGAGATTGATTCAAGAAATTGAATCGCCCCATTGTTTCTTCGGTTGTCACATGGTTGATCTATATGATAGATCTCACATGCCACCTACCGGAGCTTGTTTGATGTTGGCTCCGAAGGCTTTCCATCTTCATTGTGAATATGTAAACACATCACTCAGATGTTACGCAATACCACAAGGGTAATGCGTAGGACTCATGATATAATCTCTTTCCATATTGTGTGAAAGCAGAGTCTTCATTGAAAGTGTCCTAATGAGATTTATTGATGATCTCGTGGCTCTAGACTCAATTTGTGCATATTTGGATCCTATAACGGAGACTAGGAGAGGTCTCCTTCTTCAATATCAACCATCTCTAAGAGAAGGTTGATAGATAATGTCGGTTCCGTGAGAATGAAACAAGCCCTTTTAAGAGGAACTTGAGTGGTTTGGAAAGTTGAAGTGCGATGCGTCACCGGGTCCATGACGTCTTGTCTTCAATACCGATGTTACCATCGTTAGCATATGAAGTGAACCCGGTTTACGCCTAAGGTTGAATAAATGGAGGCTATTTGTTTTCACCCTTTCTCATTCAATTCTTTTAATTCTTCAACCCCCCGATTGCTTACCGAGACTTCATAGCTAGAACCTTGTTGGGTTTATTCCAAGACTAGCTCGGTCTTAGTCCGCACTTTTCCCATAACTCACATTTCTCCTTTTATCATCATACCTAAGGACTTCTACACTAACTAGTGGATTGTCCTCGGTAGATCCCTCCGGTTCGGCGGATCATGGGAACCAATACCTAACCTTATCATCCTTATATCACCGTACATAAAGTAAAGTTGGTCGGTCAATTTGGTATTGTTCATCCGCCATTGGATCCAATTGAAAACCATTTGAAAATCAATTCGGATACTTGTGATATATTATCAAAGCTTTTGTACCTGAATTGTTTTGATATTTTAGAACGAGAACTCCCCTCAACATGTGCATCAAGTATAGAAAATGTTTTGCACACGGAGGCAAGAGAAAGAATTTACTTCTTTTGATTACCATTTTCTAAAGATACCAACATCACTTCCTCAACGGATCAAGTGGGTATAGTAAATCCGGGAAGGATGAGGTTTCCATGAGTTTTGCTCCCCCTCAATATGTGCCTCGAGGTTTGAAAAGAGTTTGCACATACTAGAGGGAACCCGCATATGGGATAAATGTTCACGTTTTAAATCAAAGGTTTTAATATCGATGCTCCCTCTCAACATGTGCATTGAAAAATTGAAATCGTTTGTCACATGTGGGCGGGATAGCATGTACATCCTATTATAACCATTTACCTAATTATCGGTTTAAACCAATTTAAATCACACATTCTCCCGATCACAATTATCAAATCATTTGAAGTTTGTGATCTCGTATAGATTTAAATTGATTTGAAAGCTTTTAAGGAGAATTGTGACTTGATTGTGAAAGCGTTTGAAGCGATAAGGATCGGATTTTAAGACTTTAAACTCCATTTATAAAACATGCATGTATATCTTTTGAAAACAATTTAATGCCAAATAACTTTTTAATTTAATTGAAATCATTCTCCCCTCAATCAATGACGAGGTAGTTGATTGAGAGATAGAGATTTTGACAAATAAGTCTTGATGATTATCAAAAATAGAGATTGAGTTATTTTTCAAAGCATTTAGTTTTTCAGCAGATAGGAGTTTATAGAATCGAGCATAGGATTTGAAAACATGGTAAAACATGGCTCGTTCTTTCTTTAAAAGCGGGTTATTGCCTCGAAAATGACAATAAACCATTTCTCTTTCTCCCAAAATATTTTTTTTTTTGATTTTTCAAATTTTTTTTTTTTTTTTTTTTTTTTTTTATATAAAAGTTCGAACAACATCTAAAGTCCGTGTCATTCTTTGAATGACAAAGACAAAGACCGTAGATATAATCGAATTGAGAGAAACAAGACAAAATGACAATATTTTTTGAGGTTTTTTTTTTTTTTTTTTTTTTTTTTTTGAATTTTCAAATTTTTATGGATTTTGAAAGTTTTATATTTTTCTATTTGATTTTTGAAGGTTTTATAATTTTGTATTTTGCTTTTCAAAATTATTTACAAGAGATAGATGAAGATAGACCTTTACTCCTCGTCTTCCTCCGAAGACGTTTGAGAGTTTCGGTTGAAGGCTTTTCAAACCAAGTCGTGGAAGAATAAACTCAAACGTTCTCTTGGAAGAGCTTTGGTGAAGATGTCGCTAACCGATATTCGGACCTCACAAAATATAGTTCCACCACACCTTTTCCACCTGTTCTCGATGAAATGATGTCGAATGTCGATATGCTTTGCTCTTGAGTGTTGAACGTTGTTGCATGAGAGAGCAATAGCACTTTTATTATCACAAGATGAGGATTTTGTTGAATTCAAAGCCATAGTCGATAATTGAGATCTCATCCATAAGATTTGAGCACAACAAGATGACATGGCTATGTATTCACCTCTGTAGAGGAAATAGAAGTACTCATTTGCTTCTTTGAAGACCACTCACAAGCTTATCACCCAAAATCGAGCACCTCCCGGCGTGCTTCGACGTGTATCTTGACAACTGCATGATCAAAGGCATCGCATAGGCCGTTAGTGACATACGGTGTCCTTGGTACCATAGTCCCATATTGATGGTTCCTTGGAGATACCGAAGACCCGCTTAATCGCTTCAAGGTGCTTTTAGTAGGCTTAGCACGGTATCTAGCACACATGCACACGAGAGAACAAAATGTCGGTCTACTAGCGTGAGATACATCGGGATCCAATCATACTCCTATATTTCGTTTGGTCAATCATGATCCCGAGAGGTCCTCATCTAGTTTGGTTCGGTCAATCATGGGGGTGTCAACAGGTCACTTGAATCAAATCCAAATTTCTTTAAAATCTCTGTTGCATATTTAGATTGATTTATGAAAATGCCTCCGGACTTTGTGAAATTTGTAATCCCAAGAAAAATGACATTTGTCCCATCATTGACATTTGAAACTTTGAACTCATTTCATTTGAAAACGATCACATTCCATTGGGTCGATCGAGGCAAAGATAATATCATCAACATAAATTTGAACGTGAATCAAATGTTTGCTCGACTTCTGGTGAACAATGTAGGATCAATCGCTCCTTTGATGAATCCGGTAGATAGAAGAAACTTTGACAATGTATCATACCATGCCCTTGGAGCTTGCTTTAAACCGTAAAGAGCCTTCTTCAAACGATAAACGTGAGTAGGATGCTCTTGATTCACAAATCCTTCAGTTGGTCGACGCGACTTCTTTAAGATCTCCGCTTAGAAAAGCCGCCTTTACATCCATCCGATAAACCACCATGTTCTTGCTAGCAAGATTAGCTAGAAAGATTCGATGGCCTCGATTCGAGCAACAGAGCAAAAGATTCTTCAAAGTCTATACCTCCTCTTGACGATATCCTTTAGCAACTAATCGAGCCTTGTTCTTCAACACATCACCATGCTCATCAAGTTTTACTTTGAAGATCCATTTTAGAGCTATAATCATAGCACGTCGGAGCGGTACTAACTCCCATACATCAAGACGATCAAACTCATGAATTTCATCTTGCATAGCATTGAACCGGCTATCTTCATTCATAGCGCTTTTAACATCTTTTGGTTCGATCTTAGATAGTACGGAGTTGAAGAAGCACCATAAGGCATCGGTTGCGAGTTGCTTCCGGGTTGATACAGACGAGAGGATTACCAATGATGTTGTCTAATGGATGATCGTGAGTCCATTTTCCGAGGTGTTCATGTGGCATTTGTTGAGGAACCGAGGTAGTGAGTCGATGTCTCCTCAAGAAGATGGTTCTGCGATGATTCGAGAGTAGCAAATATGTTTTCAAATGGAGCATCTTGAGAGTGAGTAAAGGGATTAACTTCATCATTGATGCGAAACATTTCCATGATGTACATTTGAAGAATGATGATTTGTTGATGAGATTGAAGGATCGCAGCAGTGCTGCTTGACTTCTGAGATATTGAAACCGATGGATTGACTTCATTCACCGGAATCGAGCATCCTCTGTTGTGTGGATCAAGACCTCATTAGTAGTAGACTCATACAGTTCATCAAACATTGGATCAAACAATTTCTTTACATCATCTTGATGGAGGTACATATGGTGTTTCTTGAGAGGAGTATGGAACAAGGGATGAACCAATAGGATGTTATGAAGTGCGGGTCCCGAATGGAGTATCCAGGAGCCATTTGACCGGTCACTCATCAAACGTAACGTGAATTGTTTCCATGATATTTCGGGTTCTTTTGTTGTAGATTCGGTATCCCTTTTTGTTGGGTGCATATCCTACAAATACTCCAATGTCGACTTTAGCTCTAAGTTTACCCAAGTCTTGACCCTCATTAGTTGGATAGCACAGGCACCAAACACACGAAGGAAAGATAGATTAGGTTTCTGTTGTGGACAAGTTCGTATGGAGTTTTTCCATGAATGGTGTGAATCGGGGAACGATTTTGTGTGTAGCATGCAATGGCAATTGCTTCACCCAGAAACATTGGAACCTTTGAGTAGATCAAGATTGTTCTAGCAGCTTCAACAAGAGTACGATTTCGTCTTTCAACTACACCGCTCATTGAGGGGTTCGTGGAACACTTCTTTGATGGTCGATTCCAACGCTTTCATAGAATTCACCGAGTTGTTTGTTGACAAACTCGGTTCCATTGTCTGCTCGATAATTCGGCGGTTTTGTTTAGTCTAACTCGCATTTGTTTGATGAGTTTGATGATGATATCGAGTTTCATCCTTTGTCCTTAAGAACTTGACCCGGTGAATCTAGAATAATCATCAACCACAACTAACACATATTTCTTCCCAAAGATATTCTCGCACCTCATAGGTCCACATAAATCCATATGAATCATATGAAGAACTTCGTGATGAGTTAGTAGGTTTGGGTTTATGGGCATACTTCTTGCTTTTTCCCAATTGACATCTTGAACAAAGATGATCCTTTTCATACTTTAGTCTAGGTAAACCTACAACTAAGTCTTTTCGAAAGATTGTTGATGGTGCCGAAGTTCAAGTGATTGAGACGACGATGCCATAACCATGACTTTGTTTTGAAGCCTTTGATAACAAGCATATTGGTGAAGCTCTCATCATGTCATCGATAGAGATAGTGTAAAGGTTTGAGCCACGAGTTCCTTTCAGCAGTTCCTTACCATTAAGATCTCTAACAAAGGTGTATGTTTTCAAGGCCACTTCTAGATCGTAATCACGTAATTGACCAAGAGAGAACAGATTATGACCTAAACCTTCCACATAATACACTCGGAGATGACACTATCACCAACAACATAATCTCCATAACCCATAATAGCACCGAAATGATCATTACCAAATCTAAGTCCCGATGAATTTGCTCACGAAGTTCATGAGCGTGACCGGTCTCCAATCATATGCTTGGACGGCACTGAGTCCGTGTACCACGTAATCGATTTGAACGATCTGCGGTTGAACACGCACAAGAATGGATAATCGGATATTTGGGATCCCCATGCAAGAATGGGTTCCATTTGGTTAGTAGCAACAGTTGGACCACCCACATCGTAAGTAGAAGCATTCATATCGACGGTGAGGTAATGGAATCATTGTGAATAGATGCAATACTAGTGTCTCAGATAGCCCTATTTACTGTGTGACCACTTCTAAGGGAATAGTTCTACCAAGAGGCATCCATTTTCTAGTGGGCATTATCGATTAGTCTTATGACCAACAGTATCCAATAAAAGCCTATTCTCACGAATGTTCTTCCTGTGGGTTTCCATTGTTTTCTAACTCTCTTCGCTTTTGCCTTTTAGCCTTTTTAGCATGAATTTTAGCATTAACAACATTAATCGGACAATTAACATCATTAGGCAAAACATTAACATCACATTCATGATTAGACACGAATTCAAGCAATCATCGGTACAAGGTTTGCAAATAGCATCGAATTCGAATTAATTACGATGACGCCTATGGCTAATACTAGAATCAACACGATTCGCTTTATTCGATTCAAACTTAAGGTTCCTAGATTGTTCTTCTACTCTCTTCAAAGGCACATTCTTAGCTTGAGAGGTCCTATCATTCCTTGTATTGTCTTGAGACTTTGACCTGCTCCCTTTAATGTCACCGATTACTCTGTAGAGGAATGGGAACATTAGTTTGTTTTACTACTCTTTGCACCACTGCTTAGATGTGCCGATCCGAACTACATGCGGTACACTAAGGTTCACTTTCTTAACATTAGAGGTACCGAGATTAGTACTCCTAGAAGGCACATTTGAGTTCACTTTCCTAGTGTTGACGGATCTAAAATCGAACTACTCACCGGTGCACTACTCCTCACATTCAAACCATTGGGAATCGAGTGCATGTCATGTTTGGCCTTAGGCATTGAGCATGGAATCAAGGGTTAACTCTCTCACCTAATGTCTTTGGGCATATAGTGATCAAACATTCTAAGATTTCTTGAGATCGTTTGGCATATAAGCATGCATGTCCAATTGCATTATCATGAGGTTTCTCTAGCTTATCCTCTTCAACAATCTCACGCAGCATTCTAAGCAATCCTTAAGGGATGAGAAATATGTTTGAATGGCAAGTTTGTTGTTCCTTAGGTGAGGGGACATATGTCACGATAAAGTAGATTTATTACCGAGTGAACCTTAGATACAACATTCTCCGCATTGATCATTGGCATTTTCCCTTTACCGACTCTTGATTCTCAATTTCCTTTTGCAATGAAGTTATTTGTTCGTTGTGTTTGTTACGAGTGACTTTAATTGATTCAAACAACTCATTGAAATGACGTTTAACCTTTTCATTCTCTTCTAGGAAACTTTCGTTTTCCTTTTGTAAAGCATTTACTAGGTTTTGAAGATGAAACGCTTGAGAATTCGAGAATCTAGAGAAGGAGGCATTTGGGAACTCGTCATATTGTTCGCTTGACCCTTTAATTGAGAGATTTGGACTTTCAACTTTCTCGATCGTGTTACACCGAGCATGAATCGTTCATCTCGTTTGTTTATTTGAAAAGCGCATCAAACTCGAACATCCAAGATGTCTTGAAATTTGAAGTTTTGACATTTTCTTTGAGATGTTGATATTTTAGTTGTAGATTAAAATACTCAACTTCTAGTTTAGAAAATGTTTAACCAAATTGTCATGATCATCCAGTTCAATTTTCTCATTAAGTTTAGAATTAGTTTTTCAAGCTCAATGACACGATCATGGGAGACTTTCGGACACGAGATAGTTCATGAAATTTGAAGCATTAATAGAGCAATTTGAGGCGATGAAAAGACATCTTGAGCAACACATTCAAGAATAAGATTCTCATTCAATGTATGCGTGTTCTTCCTCTCGATCTCATTATATTTTAATGCACGCTCATAATCACTAATTTCAACTATTATTGCATCAAATTCCTTTTCCATTCCTTAATGTCGGTTTCTATCCCTTTTAAGACTCTCAAAGTGTTCCTTTAAGAGTTTAAAGAAGGGCATGACCTCGATTAAATAACATTCTTTCATTTGTTCAAAACCCTTTCTCCTTCAAGAATGCGATGGGTGTGATCCTTTTCTTGCAAGTTTTCTCAAAATCAACAAATAGTTGAAAAATAACGATTGGCTAATTAAGATATTGCTTTTAGTGGCAATTGTTCTAGGAACAAGATGCATTGGTGTGTTGGGAGGATACACAGTAGCTTTAGGCATTTTCCAAAGGGAGGATTTGTTTCTACAATATTTTCGGCTCGCTTATCTAAATCCATTTTCCGTAAGACTTGTTCGGAGTCAACAAAGTCCGAGGCTTAAACTTGTTTAATGCAATCCGGTTTTCCTTCTTATAATCATGAGGAGTGATATTTATGTTCTTCTCTTTGCATTTGGGGTCATCTAGTTTTTGTTCATCCTTTCCTAGTGACTTCATCGATTTCTTATCTTCCTCGGTGCACTCAACGCTAACTAGGTTTCTCGCCAGGCTTAAGAATTTCATTACCATCATAGATCACCTTATGAGCATTTCTAGCCTTTTGATTACCTCGGATTTGGTTCCTCAACAAGTGGAATGCTATGCTTATCGCTTAAGACTCGATGTTTGGTGACCATGTGAGCAATTCGAATGGTGTTTCCTTGTATGTACAACTTGTTTTCAAGTTTGTTTTTCAAAGTTTTGATTAGAAAATCTCTCAAGAGCTTTGATTCTTTGCATTAAATTCTTGCTTAAGCATTTTCACGCTTTCTTGAAGTTCTTGTTTTGCTTATTTGTTTTAGAAAGTTTTTCTTGCAAAGAATTTAATTCTTGTTTCAATACTTCTTCTCTAAAATTACTTTTCTAATTATTTATCGTACTTGGTCATCCATTTCTGCTTCACGAGTGGTCAACTCAAATTTTGCACGTTGTTCATAAATGGCAACACGTTCCTTATAGGCATTTAGTTCGAGAGATAATGGAATCATCGAGAGCACATGCGGTGAATTCATCAAAACATAGTCATTGTTGATCGCGAAGATGCATCACTAGGTACAACTTCACTTTCACTTTGTTTCTCGTATTGATCATATGGGACAATATTGATATTACCCGTATTTTCAATATTTGATTCAAAAGTTTCGGTTGGTTGTACTTTGTCATGCATCCGCTGCACATCGGCATCATCATATAGCTTTAATACCTCGGAGATGAGTTTGTCCTTTGATGGGCCGCCTTGTGGTGCGAAGTGACCTTGGAGACACCATGGGAGAGATGCTAGCCATAAATATTGTGTGTGTGAGGTCCATCATCCACATCGTAGTCGTAAGCATCGCAGCCACCGACTTGAAAGGCATTTTGATGATTGTGACCTATCTCCCGAATGGGCCGCTCATCTACATCTCGCATCATAGGTCTTGGCATTGCCTTCAAGAAGAAAGAAATGTAGCCTCTTCATTCAAAGTAGCACCATTGTCCCGAGCTTGAGCCAAGAACATCTTATCTACAAGTATTCGGCATTTTGTGGACGCTTTGAGATGTGCGCCTTGCAAAGTGTCCTCACCACCACGCTTAAAGCATTTGATTGGCTTAGCTTGACCTTGGTTACCATTTCTTCCTCGATTCGGTTTCCAACATAACCTCCCCGGCTCCACCTCTCCCCGATCATACCGTCTATCCCGAATCGGTTGCACCACGATCCTTCCATCTTTAACGGTGGCTTGATTATGTGGGTTAGATGCGTTCGAGGTTGTTGTTGGTTTGTGGGAGAGAGTTCATGTTTTGACTAATGAGTAGAGCTAGTTGATTAACGATGTTATCCACGTGCATCAAGATCGCCTTGTTTGAACCGAGGATCGTGGATGAGTTTGTGATTACCATTACCCAGGGAATGACTTGTGATGCTTTGGTTGTGATTCCAATGTTTGAGTAGAAAGTCGTTGAGTCATTAGACTAACTTGTCTCACCCTGGTTGGTTTTGAACCGATTGAGAATCAACTTTTCAAACATAGCATGTCTCTCATTCTCAAGGAGGAAGGCATAGAGTTGCTCATAGTTTGTATGCTTCAATCCTTTAGTGAGTTTCACAGATGTGACAAACTTGTGCCATTCGGGATTCATGTTGTTCACAAACTTTGAGTTCAATCAATGTTAGGCATAGTCATCTTGATGTTCCTCATGTCATTCACTAACTTATGAAATCTCACATAGTACTCATAGACACTCTCATCCGGTTTCATCTTGAAGTGCTCAAATTCATCATAGAGTTGGGATTCTGCCTTCCATAGTTAATTTCGAACCCGAGAGAAGCATCTTAACGTTATCCCAAACACCTTTGCATCGGTGTTATGATTGATCGACTTGTAGATGTCTTTAGAAGACCTTGAAGAACAATGTTTAAAGCCCCGATATCGCATCGAATCTCTTTTTCTCCTCATTATCAAGCTCATTATACGCCTTAGGTCCATCCATTCCGTGAGCAGAGTACCATCTTCATTAGTATCAAGTATGTCTCTAGTCGCTTCAACTCGATATGGTCCTTCATCAATGGATTTGAGAATGTTTACACCATTTTCCTTTCCAAGACAATACAATCGATTCGTTGAGCCCAAGAATCGTAGTCGGTTCTGTCAAGCATTGGTGGGCGAGTATCTCGAGCCACCGCTTGAACATCCTCGGCAATGATGGAGATGACAGTGGGAACAGTGGGAATGTTGGTAGACATGTTAACATTATACGGATTTTATAACTCTATGATTAAACCGGAAATAGATTCTTTCACGGATTTTACTAAATCAAGAGAAAACCGTAAACAATCACTCAAGTTGCTAGATGATAAAGTGCTAACTCGCTACCAAATAATGCACTAAGTCGCTAGAAATTAGTGCACTAAGTCGCTAACCCTTAACTCGCTACACGCCTAAGTCGCTAGAGTCCCAAGTCGCCAATGTAAATGCAAGTCGCTAAGTAGTAACTCGCCTGGACTAAGTCGCTAGCCAAATTTGTGCGAATTGCTACACAAGTCGCTAGATATGCAAGTCGCTAAAGAGCAACTCGCTCTGCACTAATTCGCTACCACAAGTCGCTAACCGTAGTGGAGATTCCACTACTTGTACTTTAACTCGCTAGCTCTAACTCGCTAACTTTTATAACTGTAAGTCGCTACCAAGAAAACAAGTCCGAGAGCTAATTCGCTAACTTGAAAAACCAAATAACCTTCACTTTTCAATCCAAAAACAACCCAACCAAGATGATTCAAGCTTACCAAATGAAAACCTAAACACTTTTGATGATTCTAAACATAAAAGTACCAACAAAATTCAAACTTTAACACAAGAAATCAACCAAATGATGCAAAACCCACTAAACTTTTTCAAACTCAAAACCACCTAAAACCACTATAAATCCAAAGATGTGCAAGATATGATCTAACCATGGCTCTTGATACCAATTGTAAGATATAACTTTTCACATACACATCAAACCATAACACAAGGTGGCGAATAAGATGGAATTCTAGAGAGAAAGTTAGAGGTTTAGGGAACTTAGTGAGAGAAAGTGAAAATATTATTATGAGCTCCAACTCTCTACCTTGGAAGGTAGAGAGTATTTATAGTCTTACATAAACGCCACACTACGGGTGTGGATCGTGCATACATGGGTAAAGACCGTCAGTCCTCCACGGTGTTACTTAACTAAATTACTACTTAACTTAAAAGAACTACGACTACGAGCTTTCTAACGATTACATATACTTGAGGTGACCGACTCTTTAATACCGGAATTTCTAATTCCTAACGGTGTTTGTATTTTCTTCAAGTTGCTTGTCTTCCAACTTTCTTTGAGCCACCGCAGATCATCGTTACTATCACGAACAACCTCGCCTTCACGATTTTCCCGAGCTCCCTGCAGTTCCACCTCAAACCAAACACGTTCATCAACATGTACTCCATGGACTCTGTTTTAACACTGTGACCAAGTTGTTTGAACCCAACTTGTTTGTGACCAAGTTGTTTGAACCCAACTTGTTTTTGACCAAGTTGTTTGAATCCAACTTGTTTTGAACCTCCATGCTTTTGTACACCAAAAGTCTTCACTTTTGCTTCAAGAGTATACACAGTTCTTTCCCCGATCCCGGTCATCATAACCCGACAACCTTTGATCACCTTGACTTTACCCAATCGCATCTTCACCGTATAACCCGCTTTTCAAGAGTACCCAATGAAATCAAGCTCCTTCTTAACCTCGAACATACGACATCTTCCAAGATAAAGCTTGAACCATCATGCAATCAGATCTTCACTTTTCTGTCCCCATCGATAGTGCATGTCCCGTTATCACCTAACCGAACCGAACCACCATCAATATCCTTGAAGTCATACAAGAAATCCTCCTAGGTGTCATATGATAAGACCCACCGAATCCATTACCAATTCAGCCATCTCATCATTACCGATCACCACCAAGGCTTCTCCAAAGTAGGCGTTACCTCTTCATCGAAGAATCGAATCCCGATCATGCTTACCCTTCTTGACGAACCCACTTGACTTCTTCTTTGACGATCTCTCTTCGATGACCCTCGAATGACATATGAAGCACTTGAGTTTACAGTTCCACCTCTTGACTTAAACCGCGAACTTCCAATGTAATGAGCTTTCCTTGAATGATCCGACCCTCCCTTACATATAACCCGTCACCGTTTCTTCCTTTGTGCCTTCGTTCTTCTCTTCAACTCTCTTGAATTTGAGTCGCAAGAACATCTTCCATTGTCAAGGATTCCTCCCATACAACAACGCTCCACAAAGTTTTCGTAAGATGATGGCAACGACGTAAGTAACATAAGTGCACGATCCTCATCCTCAATCTCAATATCAATATTCGCCAAGTCAAGTATCAACTTATTAAACTCATCTATATGATCACCCAGTTTGCACTGGACTCATATAGTACGTATGCCTTCTTCTTCGAGACTGCCTGCTTGCTAAGGACTTAGTCATATAAAGACTAGTCAACTTCGTCCAAATTCCTGCAGCAGCTTGTTTCCTTGGTAACTTCCCGTAAAACCCGGTCTCCCAAGCATAGAATCAAGGCATCAGATGCCTTCTTCATCAAAGCTGACCTTTTCACCGCTTCCATGTCCTCGGGTAATGTCTCTAATGCAAGATCACATCCCAAATTGTACCATTAAAGCACGCGCCTTTATTTGCCATAACCAAGTCATTCTTCCCATCGAATTTTTCGATGTCAAACCTAGTTATCGAACTAGCCATTCTTCTTTAACCTTGCTAAAACCTTGTCAAGTTGTTTATTAACCAACTTTACCGACAAGCCTCACAAGCCGTGTGCAATATTCCCTTGTTGCTAAAATCTTTTCTTGCAAATCGAATTAATTAGAATAAACCTAACCCTCGATTTCGAACAAGCAAACCCGATCGTAAACTTGAAACCCAAGTAAACCACGATCAAACTTAAACCACAAGAAACACGCAACAAGTAATCTTTCAATTTAATCGTATTTTAAAACAAAAATACGACTATCAAGTCGAGTTTTAAATCAATACTTGAAACCTTTGACAAACTAGAACCTTTACTTTAATTCGTTATTAAAAGCGAATAAAGAAAAACTTGAGTATTGATATAAAACTAGTTAACCCTTTATTTTGTAAATCTTTGTAGTTAACTCTTCACGTGGATAAATAAAACAACTACCACCAATGGTTACCTTTTTTTATCCTTATTCACGTGACTTTTAGAAGGAAAATAAATAAAACCTTCTTCTTCGCTTGTTCGTACGATCGCTACTTCTCAAACCAAACCTCGATACTTCGAATCGAACTCGAAACCTCAATCTAGTACCCGAACTCGATGACCACAATAATCATGCTCTTGATACCACTTGTTGGACAAAACCGCTAACAACCCAAGCTCGATCGCGGAACGCTAGATCGCGAGTTGTATCGAGCACAAGTAGCAAACACGAAAGACACGATAGACTACAAAGAACCGACAAGAATATGCACACGATATACCCTCGTACCAAACCTTTATTAAAAACCTAATAAAGCTATTACAACGAGGAAGAAGAATGAATAAAACTAGCATCCCCCCTCATCCCTATTTATAGAGATGAGGGGGTAGAAACCTTTCCTAATTCAAATAGGAAACATCCTTGGCTTGCACTCCAAGCTACCTAATCCTAGTTTATGTCTAACACCTAATCTTATTACAAAGTACACTTAAGTCCCTAATCTATATTTAAGTTTACTACTAATATATAACAATTGGAATAAGGCCACCAATGTCTACTCTAAAACATTGTAATCCATCACATTTTGCCTAAATTCAGAACAGCAAAATAAACTAATAATCCCCATTTACACATTTGGTCTCTTCTAACCAAGAATTTTGACCAAATCAAGACTACAAAGCAAGAAAAACAAACTCCTCAACACCGGAATCTCAAAATCTTCTTCAAAGCCTCTTCGCCGGAGGTCATAACATCGCTCAAGGTCATAACATTTGTAAGTACCTGCAACAAAGGTCATAACATCAAAATGAATAACGTTGCCATGAACTTTTGAGAAAAAGAATTTCTCGACAGGTGTTTTTTTCTTTTCGGAAAAGACAGGCCAAAGAAGGATTACGTTAAAAGCTTGAAGCTGACAAGGTTTTAAGGACTATAATTAGAAACCGTTTTTGTGGTTTGGTGAGAATTGACAATCTGTATATCATTCATAACTGCACATTTCTCATAATTGCGGTATTTGTGACATTCAAGTCTCTAGACAAGAAATTTAGCTTTAAGGGTCTCTAAACACTGGAGCATTTAGTGGCAGTTCTATAGTGAAAAGATCAAGGGCAGCCTGCAAGAGCTCAACAATTTCAACCAGTTTACATAAAAATGGGTCAAATGTTTAAGTAAAAAGGAAAGGCGGTCGAACATGTCAAAACTATCCCTCACTTCATTTCAGAGAAAAAATCTAGAACTTGCAGTAAAAAAACAATTGGCTCTGTACTCTACTACTCCTAACTAACGCATTGATTACTAACAATGTATTTTTTAAAAAGTGGACAAAAAACCTGCCCGTTTCAACTGGTTACTTAGACCGACCAAACTATCCATATCAATAATTCACCACCCTCAAGTGGTTACGGAAAAACCTTAAAACAAAGTTTATTTGAAGCTTATTGTACATTGAAACAGAAATAAGACATAAAGCTTCTAAAATAAGGCAACTCGCCCAAAGTTTAACAAGACAATTGTGACATGCTCTATGTTCCATTGGTTTTTTTTATCCCTTTGTTGGTTAAACAAGTATACTCCCTAAACTAACTTTTATGAAAGAGTTCTATGTTAAATCTAATTGTTAGACGTAAAAAAAAAAACAATAAAGCAATAAAAGACACAACAAACAACTTTTTTTTGACTGTGATGCATTATTGTTTTAAGGTAAAATTTATGGTTGAACTTATAAAGACTTCACTGTTTTTAGTTTCTATCGATGTGGGAAAAGCTATGAGTCGATTTTGATAAAGTAGTATGATTTTCTTAATGAGGTAAAGAGTCTCTATATATTTTTGTGTTTCCTTTTGTATCGGTTATTTCTTTACAAACATATGTCATGTTTGGGAGTATTTGTTAGGGTGTTCATACAAATCTTGTTAAGCAATATAAATTATGCTTATAGTTAGAATGCTATAAGTTTTTGGTTTATACTTTAAAGTGATGCGTTACAAAAACAGAAGTCCATGTGGATACCGGAATCATGCAATAAAAGTAAGAAAACATGCAATACCATGGTAACAGTATGAATATACAACCACCGAACAACAACGACAATACCCAATCCGCGGAGCGAGGTATGGCTTAGATGAGATGACATTATGGCCATATACCCACAGTTCCATTAGCGAGTAAATATCATTGTAACGAGTATGCATATGATAACACGACTAAAATTGATCAATGGTAAAAAAAAAAAAAAAAAAGTTGGTTTGGAAGTTTAAGCAGTGAATATCAGCATCATAAATATGTTAATCATAGATTTCTAGACATCTAAAGGCGTTTGGATTAGCTTGCTTGGTAGAGCTTCAAAAAGCCATAAAAGCAAAGTTGTGCATAATTTAGACAAAGCTTAAATATGCAATATATTTGAAGCTTGTTGACTATTCTTGAAAATTAGACATGAACTCGGGAGACACGTTCTTGACACATTGGCCGACCCGATTAAGTTCAAACTGATTTGGTTATCTCAATAGAACCTTTGGTTCATTTTATGATGTAATATTTCAGTTTGCAACATTTTGTTTGTTACTTTTTTCTGAACTTCACATGGGGAGTCCTACAAATCTTGTTAGCGTGTAACAGTGTGACATTATTGCCACAATGCCTACAATTCAATTAACGAGTAAATATCATGATTATCGATATAATGTTAATGGTAAAAATCTGGTTTGGAAGTTTAAGCTGTGAGTGAATAATTTGCATCAAATTTGATATCTAGACTTGTAAAGGTGTTTGGATGAGCTTATTTGGAAGGGCTTAAGTGGTTCCGGAAAAACCTCAAAACAAACTTTTACATAATTTAGACAATAAACATACGCTCTATATTTGAAGCTTATTGTACATTGAAACAGAAATAAGACATTAAGCTTCTCAAATAAGGCAGCTCGCCTAAGTTTAACTAGGCAACTCGCATCAAAACAAAATAAGAGGAAACAATGTGAAGATAAGAGGTAACGAAATAAAAGAATCAAACACAGTAATGCCCAACAATTCTACTCGCCAAACTAACTTTAATGAAAAGTTGTATGTTAAATCTAAAATTGTTACACGTAGAGAACGTTAAAAAAATATAAGCAAGCACAACACACAACATGTTAAGCTGACTTGCATATATTTGAAAGTCAAGTTTTGGGTTGAAGTTATAAAGATGTCATTGCTTTTAGTTTCTATCGATGTGGGACAAGTTATGGTTGAAGACTTGAAGCTTTAAAGATGTAATTGTTTTTAGTTTTTATCCATATGGGACAAGCTATGTAGATAAATTTAGCAAATCTTATCTTGTTATTATATATTAAAGAACATAGGATCACAAGTAAATTACTAACTTGTTTGATTCCAAGGGAGTCGATTTTGGTAAAGCAGTGATTTTCTCTACATATTTTTGTGTCCCTTTTGTATCGGTTATTTCTACACAAACATATGTCATGTTTGGAGAGTATTTGTTAGAGTGTTAATACAAATCGTGTTACGCAATATAAATTATGTTTATATTTATAATGATATAAGTTTCTGGTTTATACTTTGAAGTGATGTGTACGAAACCGAAGTCCATGTGGATCTTTGGAATCGTGCAATGAAAGCAAGAAAACGATACCATGGTGACCAAGATGAATATGCACCAACACAAGAAATAAGAGTGTATTCAATAAGTGACATTATGGCCACAATACACCCAGTTCGATTAGCGAGTAAATATCATTGTAACGAGTATGATAACACGACTAAAATTGATCAATGGTAAAAATAAAGTTTGTTTGGAAGTTTAAGGCCGTAAGGTACGTCTACCTTCACATGTTCTCTCCCTCATAAAACTTTGACCGTCAAAGGTATCCTGCAAATCAGGACTTGCAAAAATCGTGCACACAAGGTGTAGTAAGTGGAAGAGTCATCACTTTGTTGACATAAAAGCATCATAAGACGAGTTCACTATAATAACCAATGCTTGGGGAAATTCCCATAGCAATGAAACCAGAAAAACAATATTAACTAAACTTGAGTTGTTCACTCACAGACATTTGTGTTTAACGGCGAACTTGAGTCGTTCCTCATTATCTCTATTACGTACATGTTTTCTACTTTCCACAACCAACAAGCTTTATCCCCTGAATTAATGTACAACGTAATAGTAAGAAAAGGAAAAGTAAATTTAATCCCACAGCAAGAAGTTGCATCATGTTCTCACATCATAATCCCAAGATGCCTTTATCTCGGTTATATCGGTTGCGTTTGTTACTTAACTCAGAATTAGCTACAGAATCAAGCTAGCAAAACAACTAAAGTGACTGCAATGACAAACCTTGTCCATGGAGCAGGATCATTATCAGAATGAACCACCGACATACCTTGGTCCTTGTATCCCTTTTAGAATCTAAATGTCAGCGAGTGTTTTATGAATCCTATTAATTAATCTAAACTGATAGTGTCATATCCTACTTGAATTCCAGGTTTCCTCCAGCATTTTCCAATCCTGTAGTAAATCCCATCATACCGTACTCCTTGCTCAGGTGCATAAGCAGATCGTTTTTTGTTTGTGTGACCTGTCCATGTATATCGAGTATTGTCAGGTACAAAGGCTTACTAATTACCATATCATACACGTACATGGTGATTTGTGAATTTGGGCATCTAGCAAACTACAAGTCGATGCATCGAATCATGAGCAACTCAACTTGTAAAATATGCCACAAGACCATACCTCACGACACGTACAGGGTAGCCTTTTCTGCAATTAACGCGTAAAGCTTCGTTGAATTTCTCAAACCTCTGATCAGATGACTGAGTCTTGTTGGTCCTTTTATTTCCACTCAAGTCTCTCCCACCACTGCCAATAACAAAAAGTTTGCAAATAAAGATACATGTCTTGGTGGAATAGAATTATTAAAAACAGAAGTTATAAGTTATACGATATTGATACAACAAAAAGTAAATAGGTTTCACAGTATAGCAAAAACCAAATTTACCAATCACTACCAAACAACAAATGGGCACTGCAACCTCGTTGTCAAGCAACATCGTTTAAAGTGGATCACGTACCTTTCAGTATAGAGGAACCACTGTCCATGATCCTCATCATCTTCATATCTCCCGATAGTGCAATAGATGGTGCACCATAATCAGACAGTCCAGATATCCCAGCAACATGAGGAAGATGAGCACCCCACTGTCTACATTCCATACGATCATTTTCTGACCAGAACTCCTGTTCTCTCTCTGGATCATTTTCTGCAAGAATAGGTCCAAATGATCAGGAGCATCCGTCACAAATATCATTCCACTGCAAGCATTAGCCTTCCTGGTCAGTATGGCTTAGGTGGTCCAGAAGCAGCATTTGACTGTCATTTTGACATTCTGATAGCAATTACAAGGGATGAGTTAATTCGAGGCTGACTCGCCATTTTAGGAGGACTTGTAGCTCGACATATGGCACAAGTGCGTTTTCCTGACCAACCCATTTCTCAAAACACTTAAAGCAGAAATTATGACCACAAGGTCTGTAACATAAACAGATTATCCTTAAGTCAAGCAAAATATGAAATAAACTTGTTCAATATGTAAAATATATCACATTACGCAACCATTTGAACTTCTTCATGCCCTTAAGCTGAAAACTAAATGGACTAATCTCTAATCATAATGGGTACCAGGTATATTTTGTGTCTCCATACTCACTTGACTATGACTATATAAATTCAGCTCTGAAAAAGAAAATATGTGCAAATTGTAGCAGAAGTACTATATGCAAGTGAAGGTCAAACTGTGGTTGCTACATAATGCATAAGTCAGTGCTCCTTTGGTTCCAACACCAACAACACAAAAAAGATTCCATTAATACATCACTCAAGCAATTTATAGCTACTTATAGTACCACAGATAGACCACTATATTACCAGAACTACACTCATTTCACTTTTCACCATTTTATTCCAGGAGATAAAAAAGGAGGCCGTCTGGTGGAAAGGCACCAACATTTTATCCATCAACGCAACCAATTCCAACGTGTTTCTACAGAATCATAAAGCATAAACATATCAAATAAGCTGAAGGACAAAAAAGTGTATTTTCAAGCATACAATCTGTAAAGAAACAAACATCATAATATTAGCGTATCCAAACAGCCAAAATTCTACATGTTTTGGCCAACAAACAAGAATATGCTCTGACTTAATGGTTGATCATCCACTCTACTCATTTTGTCACCTCCTGGCACTTGGAATAAGGCCACCAATGTCTACTCTAAAACATTGTAATCCATCACATTTTGCCTAAATTCAGAACAGCAAAATAAACTAATAATCCCCATTTACACATTTGGTCTCTTCTAACCAAGAATTTTGACCAAATCAAGACTACAAAGCAAGAAAAACAAACTCCTCAACACCCGGAATCTCAAAAATCTTCTTCAAAGCCTCTTCGCCGGAGGTCATAACATCGCTCGAAGGTCATAACATTTGTAAGTACTGCAACAAAGGTCATAACATCAAAATGAATAACGTTGCCATGAACTTTTGAAAAAAGAATTTCTCGACGGTGTTTTTTTCTTTTCGGAAAAGACAGGCCAAAGAAGGATTACGTTAAAAGCTTGAAGCTGACAAGGTTTTAAGGACTATAATTAGAAACCGTTTTGTGGTTTGGTGAGAATTGACAATCTGATATCATTCATAACGCACATTTCTCATAATTGCGGGTATTTGTGACATTCAAGTCTCTAGACAAGAAATTTAGCTTTAAGGGTCTCTAAACACTGGAGCATTTAGTGGCAGTTCTATAGTGAAAAGATCAAGGGCAGCTGCAAGAGCTCAACAATTTCAACCAGTTTACATAAAAATGGGTCAAATGTTTAAGTAAAAGGAAAGGCGGTCGAACATGTCAAAACTATCCCTCACTTCATTTCAGAGAAAAATCTAGAACTTGCGGTAAAAAACAATTGGCTCTGTACTACTACTCCTAACTAACGCATTGATTACTAACAATGTATTTTTAAAAAGTGGACAAAAACCTGCCCGTTTCAACTGGTTACTTAGACCGACCAAACTATCCATATCAATAATTCACCACCCTCAAGTGGTTACGGAAAACCTTAAAACAAAGTTTATTTGAAGCTTATTGTACATTGAAACAGAAATAAGACATAAAGCTTCTAAAATAAGGCAACTCGCCCAAAGTTTAACAAGACAATTGTGACATGCTCTATGTTCCATTGGTTTTTTATCCCTTTGTTGGTTAAACAAGTATACTCCTAAACTAACTTTTATGAAAGAGTTCTATGTTAAATCTAATTGTTAGGCGTAAAAAAAAACAATAAAGCAATAAAAGACACAACAAACAACTTTTTTTGACTGTGATGCATTATTGTTTTAAGGTAAAATTTATGGTTGAACTTATAAAGACTTCATTGTTTTTAGTTTCTATCGATGTGGGAAAAGCTATGAGTCGATTTTGATAAAGTAGTATGATTTTCTTAATGAGGTAAAGAGTCTCTATATATTTTGTGTTTCCTTTTGTATCGGTTATTTCTTTACAAACATATGTCATGTTTGGGAGTATTTGTTAGGGTGTTCATACAAATCTTGTTAAGCAATATAAATTATGCTTATAGTTAGAATGCTATAAGTTTTGGTTTATACTTTAAAGTGATGCGTTACAAAAAAGAAGTCCATGTGGATACGGAATCATGCAATAAAAGTAAGAAAACATGCAATACCATGGTAACAGTATGAATATACAACCACCGAACAACAACGACAATACCCAATCCACGGAGCGAGGTATGGGCGAGATGAGATGACATTATGGCCATATACCCACAGTTCCATTAGCTTAGTAAATATCATTGTAACAGTATGCATATGATAACACGACTAAAATTGATCAATGGTAAAAAAAAAAAAAAAAAGTTGGTTTGGAAGTTTAAGCGGTGAATATTAGCATCATAAATATGTTAATCATAGATTTCTAGACATCTAAAGGCGTTTGGATTAGCTTGCTTGGTAGAGCTTCAAATAAAGCCATATAGCAAAGTTGTGCATAATTTAGACAAAGCTTAAATATGCAATATATTTGAAGCTTGTTGACTATTCTTCGAAAATTAGACATGAACTTCTGGGAGACACGTTCTTGACACATTGGCCGACCCGATTAAGTTCAAACTGATTTGGTTATCTCAATAGAACCTTTGGTTCATTTTATGATGTAATATTTCAGTTTGCAACATTTTGTTTGTTACTTTTTCTGAACTTCACATGCAGGAGTCCTACAAATCTTGTTAGCGTGTAACGAGTGTGACATTATTGCCACAATGCCTACAATTCAATTAACGAGTAAATATCATGATTATCGATATAATGTTAATGGTAAAAAATCTGGTTTGGAAGTTTAAGCTGTGAGTGAATAATTTGCATCAAATTTGATATCTAGACTTGTAAAGGTGTTTGGATGAGCTTATTTGGAAGGGCTTAAGTGGTTCCGGAAAAACCTCAAAACAAACTTTTACATAATTTAGACAATAAACATAAGCTCTATATTTGAAGCTTATTGTACATTGAAACAGAAATAAGACATTAAGCTTCTCAAATAAGGCAGCTCGCCCTAAGTTTAACTAGGCAACTCGCATCAAAACAAAATAAGAGGAAACAATGTGAAGATAAGAGGTAACGAAATAAAAGAATCAAACACAGTAATGCCCAACAATTCTACTCGCCAAACTAACTTTAATGAAAAGTTGTATGTTAAATCTAAAATTGTTACACGTAGAGAACGTTAAAAAAATATAAGCAAGCACAACACACAACATGTTAAGCTGACTTGCATATATTTGAAAGTCAAGTTTTGGGTTGAAGTTATAAAGATGTCATTGCTTTTAGTTTCTATCGATGTGGGACAAGTTATGGTTGAAGACTTGAAGCTTTAAAGATGTAATTGTTTGTTAGTTTTTATCCATATGGGACAAGCTATGTAGATAAATTTAGCAAATCTTATCTTGTTATTATATATTAAAGAACATAGGATCACAAGTAAATTACTAACTTGTTTGATTCCAAGGGAGTCGATTTTGGTAAAGCAGTGATTTTCTCTACATATTTTTGTGTCCCTTTTGTATCGGTTATTTCTACACAAACATATGTCATGTTTGGAGAGTATTTGTTAGAGTGTTAATACAAATCGTGTTACGCAATATAAATTATGTTTATATTTATAATGATATAAGTTTCTGGTTTATACTTTGAAGTGATGTGTACGAAAACCGAAGTCCATGTGGATACTGGAATCGTGCAATGAAAGCAAGAAAACGATACCATGGTGACCAGTATGAATATGCACCAACACAAGAAATAAGAGTGTATTCAATAAGTGACATTATGGCCACAATACACCCAGTTCGATTAGCGAGTAAATATCATTGTAACGAGTATGATAACACGACTAAAATTGATCAATGGTAAAAATAAAGTTTGTTTGGAAGTTTAAGGCCGTAAGGTACGTCTACCTTCACATGTTCTCTCCTCATAAAACTTTGACCGTCAAAGGTATCCTGCAAATCAGGACTTGCAAAATCGTGCACACAAGGTGTAGTAAGTGGAAGAGTCATCACTTTGTTGACATAAAAGCATCATAAGACGAGTTCACTATAATAACCAATGCTTGGGGAAATTCCCATAGCAATGAAACCAGAAAAACAATATTAACTAAACTTGAGTTGTTCACTCACAGACATTTGTGTTTAACGGCGAACTTGAGTCGTTCCTCATTATCTCTATTACGTACATGTTTTCTACTTTCCACAACCAACAAGCTTTATCCCCCTGAATTAATGTACAACGTAATAGTAAGAAAAAGGAAAAGTAAATTTAATCCCACAGCAAGAAGTTGCATCATGTTCTCACATCATAATCCCAAGATGCCTTTATCTCGGTTATATCGGTTGCGTTTTGTTACTTAACTCAGAATTAGCTACAGAATCAAGCTAGCAAAAACAACTAAAGTGACTGCAATGACAAACCTTGTCCATGGAGCAGGATCATTATCAGAATGAACCACCGACATACCTTGGTCCTTGTATCCCTTTTAGAATCTAAATGTCAGCGAGTGTTTTTATGAATCCTATTAATTAATCTAAACTGATAGTGTCATATCCTACTTGAATTCCAGGTTTCCTCCAGCATTTTCCAATCCTGTAGTAAATCCCATCATACCGTACTCCTTGCTCAGGTGCATAAGCAGATCGTTTTTTGTTTGTGTGACCTGTCCATGTATATCGAGTATTGTCAGGTACAAAGGCTTACTAATTACCATATCATACACGTACATGGTGATTTGTGAATTTGGGCATCTAGCAAACTACAAGTCGATGCATCGAATCATGAGCAACTCAACTTGTAAAATATGCCACAAGACCATACCTCACGACACGTACAGGGTAGCCTTTTCTGCAATTAACGCGTAAAGCTTCGTTGAATTTCTCAAACCTCTGATCAGATGACTGAGTCTTGTTGGTCCTTTTATTTCCACTCAAGTCTCTCCCACCACTGCCAATAACAAAAAGTTTGCAAATAAAGATACATGTCTTGGTGGAATAGAATTATTAAAAACAGAAGTTATAAGTTATACGATATTGATACAACAAAAAGTAAATAGGTTTCACAGTATAGCAAAAACCAAATTTACCAATCACTACCAAACAACAAATGGGCACTGCAACCTCGTTGTCAAGCAACATCGTTTAAAGTGGATCACGTACCTTTCAGTATAGAGGAACCACTGTCCATGATCCTCATCATCTTCATATCTCCCGATAGTGCAATAGATGGTGCACCATAATCAGACAGTCCAGATATCCCAGCAACATGAGGAAGATGAGCACCCCACTGTCTACATTCCATACGATCATTTTCTGACCAGAACTCCTGTTCCTCTCTCTGGATCATTTTCTGCAAGAATAGGTCCAAAATGATCAGGAGCATCCGTCACAAATATCATTCCACTGCAAGCATTAGCCTTCCTGGTCAGTATGGCTTAGGTGGTCCAGAAGCAGCATTTGACTCTGTCATTTTTGACATTCTGATAGCAATTACAAGGGATGAGTTAATTCGAGGCTGACTCGCCATTTTAGGAGGACTTGTAGCTCGACATATGGCACAAGTGCGTTTTCCCTGACCAACCCATTTCTCAAAACACTTAAAGCAGAAATTATGACCACAAGGTCTGTAACATAAACAGATTATCCTTAAGTCAAGCAAAATATGAAATAAACTTGTTCAATATGTAAAATATATCACATTACGCAACCATTTGAACTTCTTCTGCGGCCCTTAAGCTGAAAACTAAATGGACTAATCTCTAATCATAATGGGTACCAGGTATATTTTGTGTCTCCATACTCACTTGACTGTACCACCACAACAACCAACGACGACATCCACTATTAGAACACCACAATATATTCGCCCACCACGACATTTTTTACTACCACGACAACAAACAACCCACTGCCACAAAATATCTAATTCAAACCCATTTCATCATTAAAAGCACAATAAAAAATGAAACAGAAAACAGAGCACATCACTATTAGAACACCACAATATATTCGCCCACCACGACATTTTTTACTACCACGACAACAAACAACCCACTGCCACAAAATATCTAATTCAAACCCATTTCATCATTATGTTGACAGTAATGAGTAGAGAGAAACACACAGTTCACACAGTGAAAATGATTCTCCTTATTACTTCAAAATGAAAGATACAAAGGTTTTATACTGAGAAACAGATGGGAGGAAGGAGAAAAGAATAATGAAAAGTTACAAAACAAACCCTACACTATTTCAATGTTCCAATATGAGTCCTTCAACTATTAACCAATCCTCTTTACACTCCCCTCAAGTTGAGAGGTGGAAGGACGCAAGCTCCCAACTTGGACATTAATTTAGAATCTTGATCTGCTTTGGAAGAACTTTAGTAAACACATCACCCGGTGGTCTTTAGTGGAAACATGAGAAGGTAGGACTTCCCATTCTTGACTTGATCCGCACATAATGGCAATCCACTTCTATATGCTTTGTTCGGCATGGAAGACCGGATTGGCGACTATATATATGGCGACTTGATTATCACATTTCAAATCTACAGGACCAAGATCTTTGAGCCCCAAATCTTTCAACAATGTCACCGACCAAGTAACTTCACAACATGTTAGGGCCATAGCTCGTATTCGACCGGTGATGATCTAGACACCACTTGTTGCTTCTTAGATTTCCATGAAATAGGTGATTGACCCAACAAAATACAATAGCGAGTGGTGGACCTTCTTGTCATAGGACAACTAGCCCAATCAACTTGTCACAATAGGCGGTCAAATGAACAAATGAACCATTAGCTAATAATATACCTTGACACGGTGAATTCAACAAATATCTCATCAAATGTTTCACTTGCTTGCATATGTTTGATGTAGGATTTTGCATAAAGCGGCTCAACAACTACACAGTATAGCAAATATCGGTCTTGTTATTGTGAGATATATGAGTTTGCCTATGTATCTTCTCATATACGGATCGGTAAAGGAGTTCCCATGTCCGCTTGCAACTTGATATGAGAATCCATAGGCAACTTGTATGGTCTTGCATTAGTCAAACCAACTTCTTGAAGTAAATCAAGAGTGTACTTCTTTTGAGAGATGAAAATGCCTTGGTCACTTTTGCACACCTCGGTCCTAAGAAATAATTCATCGACCCAAATCCTTCATGTGAAAATGAGTACTTAATTGTGTTTTAAGAGCTTGAATCGAGTGTTGCTAGAACCGTTGATTAGAAGATCATCAACATAAACAAGAAGCTGTAAAGGATTCAAACATCTGTCTTGATGAACAATGAGTAATCGACCTTAGATTGAGTATAGCCAAAGGACAACAATCTTTGAAGAGTTTGGCAAACCAACATCTAGGTGCTTGTTTGAGGCCATACAAGGACTTCTTGAGTTTGCATACTAAACTTGAATCGGCAGGAACATTTTGCACACTCTCCCCTTTCCAATATACCCTTGAGGCATTTGCATATACACTTCTTCAAAGAGATCACCATGGAGAAAGGCATTAGACACATCCATTTGACAAATTTCCCAACCTTTCATGGCGCCACTGCAAGTAAAGCTCTAACGATACCATTTTTGCCATCGAGCAAAAGTTTCTTCATAGTCAACACCTTTTCTTTGCCTATTCCCATTCACTACAAGTCTAGCTTTCTTCTTGTCAAGTGTACCATCGCTTTGAGTTTGATTTTGTAGATCCAATGACAAGCAATAGCTTTCTTCCCTTTAGGTAGAACAGTCACTTCCATGTATCATTCTCCTCTAATGCTCTTAGCTCCAAATTCATTGCATTACACCAGTCTTCTTCTTCTTTGAAGTAATCTTTTAGCCAGCTTGGAGCACTTGCATTACAACAGTCACTTCCCATGCAGGAATCATTCTCCTCTAATGCTCTTAGCCTTTGGTTGATGAATTGGTGTTACATAATCTTTTAGCCAGCTTGGAGCACTTGACACTCTAGTGGATCTTCTGATTCTCGCATCTTGAACACTAGTGGTTGGAATGAAAGATGGTGTAGTGTGAATAACATCGTGATTCATGAACAACATCAGTGAGAATCATGAACAACATCGTGATTCATGAACAACTTCACCGAATCATGAACAACTTCAGTGATAACAAAGGGCTCATGAGCAGGTTGTGTTGTGGACACAAAATCTTCATACCACAATGGTGAAGAAATGGGTGCAGCACGGGTTGAAGAACTTGCAACATACTTGTTTTAGAGTAGGAAATATATGTTCATAGAAGACAACATCTCTTGACACCAACCTTGTATGATTCAAAGCAAATTCGTAAGTTTGTACCCTTTGATGTTGTGGATAACCCGAAATAAACAAGGTACACCTCGGAATCAAATTTGTCGACAACTCGGAAGGATTACTAGCCATTGCTAAACAACCAAACACCCTTAGATGACTATACTCGGGTTTAGATTGCAACAAAACTTCATAAGGTGTCTTAAATTTCAACACAAAGAAATGGGAAATCATTAATGAGATATGTTGCGTTGATAACACAATCACCCCAATAATGTACGAGCAAATGAGCATGCAATCTTAGGGCTCTAGCTATCTCCAATATGTTTCTATGTTTCCTTTCTACCCTCCCATTTCTTTGAGGTCTATCAACACATGAAGTTTGATGCTCTATTCCCAGTGAGTCCATAAAAGGGCCTATAGATCCTTTGAGAAATTCTAAGGCATTGTCTCGATCTCACCACTTTTATATCTTTTCAAAGCGCTTCTTCACAAAAGTAACAAATGACTTGAAAGTAGCAAAGGCATCGACTTTCGACTAGTAAATATGTCCAAACAACTCTACTACAATCATCAACTATAGTGAGAAAATACTTATGATTCCCTATGGTTGGAACTTTATAGGGTCCCCAAATGTCTATATGAATGAGTGAAATGGAACTTTGGAATGAGATTTACTAGCGAATATGGAAGTTTTGTGAATTTTGCCATTGGACAAGTCAAACAAGAATTCTCATTAGAATGAGATACACTTTCGAGAACAAGTAATATGTTTGAAAGTAGAATCGAAATGTGACCAAGTCTATGATGCCACAAGCTGTAAGAATTATTGAAAACACTAAAGCATAGTTTGTTGGAGCAGAGCAGTTTGAGAAAAATGAAAATAGACTACAATCTTCAAGGGCGACACAACCATTGAAGAAAGTTGAGAATGAATTTGATCCAGAGGAAGATTGAGTAGATGATAGAGGCCGACTTGCTTTTACCCAAGCCCAACACCTTCACGGTTTTCAAGTCTGGATAACACAAAATTTCTCATAAAATGTAACAAAGCAATGAGAATCTTTGTTAGTTTAGAGGCCGACAAAAGCTTGAATTTGAAGGAAGGAACTATAAGAACATTGTTTAGCTTAAGTCCATTTTGTAAATCAACATTGCCTACTTTGGAAATGATCAAGTATGTCCATTTGGCAAATTAATAACCTGTTTACACTTAAGAGCCTCAACATCATTCAAATCATTGCTATCTGGTGACATATGATCACTTGCCCCTGTATCAATTATCCATCCTTCTATAACCCCATTCACACAAGAAAAATAGTAAAGTGTACCTTCTCCAAAAGGATGTTCCAATGCATTGGTCTCATCAGTGGTCTGATTGAAATGAGGAATACTCTTCATTAGTTGCTCAAATTGCTTTGAAGTGAAGACCACATGACCACCAGTTTCAACCATTGTAGCTGTCTTTTTCACATAACCTGGACCAGCCTTCTGAGGAGCTTTACCTTTCTGGTCGCTTATACTTGTAATGCCATGTAGGGTAACCAACTTTCTCCCAACATTTATCCGGTGGATGCCACTTGTAGCCACATATGTTACACTTCTCTTTGACCTCACCTTTGCTATAGAGGGTCAGATTCAACAATTGGTGTCTGATCCAAATACTCCCTTTGAGACTCTTCTTGTGAAGCAAAGCACAAGCAGTTTCAACACTTGGTAAAGGAGAGTTTAACAACAAGCCGACTCCTTTGATGAGAAAATTTTTCATCCAAACCATTCAAGAACTGAAACAATCTTTGCTCTTCTTTTCGAGTACTCAAAGCGGTTAGAAAAACGACAATTTACGGAGTAATATTGACTATTCTTGGCAATTCATTCATTGAATCAATTCTTCCCAAACACACTTCATACTTGTATAGTACTCACTTACAGATCTTCTGATTGCATAGTCTCATAAGTGTCTCTGTTCAACTTATACTTATGTGACCCATTCTTCGAGAGCAAATCTTTTCTCAAGTTGAATCCAAATTGCATAAGCGGTTCAATGAACATAATAGACTTTGCAATTGATTCGAATCTGAGTTCATTAACCAACTAATCACCAGTTATTACATGTATCCTTTGTTCTTGTAAATTCCCATCATCTTGTGATCTTGGAACTGTTCCTCGATGAAACCTAACTTTCTTTTGGTAGAAAGAGCAATTTCAACCGATCTTCTCCAAGAACGATAGTTTTGTGCTCTAACAATTTTTCATTCACCACAAGAGTACCGGGGCCATCGAAGGATGCAAATCGATGGATTTTGGAACAAAAGAGATTGATTGTTTTGGCTAGTAGCATCAGTTGAAGAAGATGATCTCGCCATTGTTAACACGTTGCGGAAGCTTCAACAATCTTGAAAGAACCGTTATAACAACGGATGATTCAACAAATTCGGTCTTGAATAAGACACTTGAACCGAATCACTTTACCGAATGTAGATGAAAAATTGATAGTTATTGATGAAAGAATTGTGATGAGAATGATAGAAATGATGGAGAAATGATGATTTGATAATGATCGGAAAAAGTTAGTTACGGTGGTTTATGGTGATCGGAAAAGTTAGTTACGGTGGTTGTAACGGTTGTGGCGATCAAGAACTCATTATCGAGCTCGATACCATGTTGACGATAATGAGAGAGAAAACACACGATTCACACGGTGAAAATGATTCTCCTTATTACTTCAAAATGAAAGATACAAAGGTTTTATCTGACAAAAGCAGATGGGAGGAAGGAGAAAAGAATAACGAGAAAAGTTACAAAACAAACCCTACACTATTTCAATGTTCCAATATGAGTCCTTCAACTATTAACCAATCCCTCTTTTACACATTAAAAGCACAATAAAAAATGAAACAGAAAACAGAGCACATCTACAAATTTGTACATTCGCTATAACTAAAATATCAAAACAACTACTCTAAATATAATAACAAAAGAATGAAGCCAAATAATGACTATATAAATTCAGCTCTGGAAAAAGAAAATATGTGCAAATTGTAGCAGAAGTACTATATGCAAGTGAAGGTCAAACTGTGGTTGCTACATAATGCATAAGTCAGTGCTCCCTTTGGTTCCAACACCAACAACACAAAAAAGATTCCATTAATACATCACTCAAGCAATTTATAGCTACTTATAGTACACAGATAGACCAATAGTAGTACACAGATAGACCACTATATTACCAGAAGTCCAGAACTACACACATTTCACTTTTCACCATTTTATTCCTGAACCTGCGCAAGAGATAAAAATGAGGCCGAAAGGCACCAACATTTTATCCATCAACGCAACCAATTCCAACGTGTTTCTACAGAATCATAAAGCATAAACATATCAAATAAGCTGAAGGACACAAAAGTGTATTTTCAAGCATATCTATACTACATTATAAAGCATTTGGGACTTCCTATAAAAGGAAGTCTTAAAATTTTAAGACCAAAAACATTACTATAAACGGAAAATTAGAAAATTAATGTAAAATTTGAAAATTTAATTCTCATTTAAACCATATAGTAACCCTCTATAATAATGATTTATTTTAATAAACTTTTTTATAAAAAAACTCACTAAACTCATAATCATCAATTTAATGCTAAAATTTGAAAAATAAAAGTGTTAATTATTTACATTATTAACAATTTAGACGTTCTACTTTTGAAAAACATATATCTACTACGTTATAAAGTATTTGAAACATGCTAAATAAGGAATATTTAAAATGAAAAACATTTGCTCGTCACAAAAATAGTCACCGGGTATCCGCCGCCGCATTGCGCGGGTACCCTTCTAGTAATCTGTAAAGAAACAAACATCATAATATTAGCGTATCCAAACAGCCCAAAATTCTACATGTTTTGGCCAACAAACAAGAATATGCTCTGACTTTATAGTTGATCATCCACTCTACTCATTTTGTCACCTCCTGGCACTTGGAATAAGGCCACCAATGTCTACTCTAAAACATTGTAATCCATCACATTTGCCTAAATTCATAACAAACAAAATAAACTAATAATCCCCATTTACACATTTGGTCTCTTCTAACCAAGAATTTTGACCAAATCAAGACTACAAAGCAAGGAAAACAAACTCCTCAACACCGGAATCTCAAAATCTTCTTCAAAGCCTCTTCGCTCGGAGGTCATAACATCGTCGAAGGTCATAACATTTGTAAGTACCGCAACAAAGGTCATAACATCAAAATGAATTACGTTGCCATGAACTTTTGAAAAAAAGAATTTCTCGACAGGTGTTTTTTTCTTTTGGGAAAAGACAGGCCAAAGAAGGAGAAAGAAGGAGTACGTTAAAAGCTTAAAGCTGACAAGGTTTTAAAGGATTATAATTAGAAACCGTTTTTGTGGTTTGTTGAAAATTGAAAATCTGTAATATCATTCCATAAATAAACTGCACATTCTCTCATCATTGCGGGTATTTGTGACATTCAAGTCTCTAGAAAAGAAGTTTAGCTTTAAGGGTCTCAACACTGGAGCATTAAGTGGTAGTTCAATAGTGAAAAGATCAAGGGCAGCCTGCAAGAACTAAACAATTTCGACCAGTTTACATAAAAATGGGTCAAAAGTTTAAGTAAAAAGGAAAGGCGGTCGAACATGTCAAAACTATCACTCACTTCATTTCAGAGAAAAAATCTAGAAGTTGCGGTAAATAAAAACATTGGCTCTGACTCTACTAACAATGTATTTTTAAAAGTGGACAAAAACACGCCTGCTTCAATGGTTACTTAGACCGACCAAACTATCCATATCACCAATTCACCACCCTCAAGAACAATAATTAACGACAAGTTACCCATGTTTGCAATAAAATTGCTTTTGTAATCATAATTAGCGCTTTACATTTTAAGGAATTGAAAAGAAAATGGAAGAAAGTGTTTTGTAAAAGATGCATACAACCTCTTTAATTTATGGCGAATTACAAGTCAAGCTTTGAGTAGTATTACCTCGTGAGAAACATTTGGTCAGTGAGTACCAAATCATCATCATCATAAGAATCGGTTTCAACCACGATGTACCTTAAAGACCGATTGTTGCTAAACACAAATGTGGCGATTGCTTGCTCGCTAAAGGGACAACCCCGCAATATTAGCTTTCTTAGTTTTGGGCACCCTTTGATAGCTCCGAAGTCCCGCATCGATTTTCCGCATATCTTAGACATAGATGTCTTAGATTATTACCATACTTCCCAATGTATCCTAAACCCACATCCGTCACTCCCCCCAGCGTAAAATCCAGCCTCTCGAGTTTGCTGCAACCCGTTAGCATAGCTCGAACCCCATTGTCTAGCGGTGAATCTGTTATGGCGTCTTTAATACCCAACCACATACGTAGATCACGCAGATTCTTCAAATGAGTTCCGACACACTCAAGAGCTTCATTTGAAATATCTAAGAGATGAACTTTTAAATATTCCAAATTAGGACAACCTTGTGCCAGAGCTATGAGTCCCAAGTGAGTCACCCACCCACGATGGTGAAGTTTGCGCAACTTTTTGCAAAACTGACCAATAACTTTCAATCCCTCTTCTCCACATGGATCATTGGTAACTAGAACTTCCAAACTCGGACACCTCTCAAACAAGGAACATACGCAACAATGGGAATAGGCATCCAATTCCCGTAGCTGATTGAGATGAGGGAGTAGAAAAGGGTATGAAGCTGTGTTCAACTCCTCATCCTCAATACGTAAACCACGAATATTTGGCGGGAATTTAAAACCACGATAGTCCCAATCTTTATCAAGAATCCCGATGCCAAAATGATCGAGCTTCTTAGCATGCTTAAACACTTCTCTAAAATCACCTAACCATTGTGGAAAAATATTCGAGACACTAACGACTTGCTACATTTTTAGCAAGCCGTGCAACATCTTTCACATCGCATCGCTCAAACGGTTATGAAAACTTAACGACTCCATAACCGTGTTACGAAGCCAACTCATGTAACCATTTCCCCTACGCTGTCATAATCTTCTAACCAATTATATTCTAAACGCAAACTTCTCAAATCAAGACAACACCTAACGACATCAATCACATCATCCTCCGAAAACATTTTATACCACAAATCTCTAAACTCCTTAAGTTAGCACCTCGGGTTTTCGCCAAGTGTTTAAGATCGAAGGAGACACAATCATGTTCCGGATAGAAAGCGAGTTCAAACGCTCAAACTTAACAAATTATTTTAATCCACGGGTGACCGAAATCGACAATTTTAGCGGTTTCGTATCCACGGCCATGGGGTCGACTTAAGTGTTAAGGACTCGAGATTACGGAATCTAACTTAAACGATTAGGGTCGTGGAGGTAATGCACGTGGACGATTACGTGTTTACGCGTTAATGAATCGATATCGAAATATTTCCTAGAGACTAATGAAATGTAATTAAGGACATCATTGTCTTGTATGTAAGGAATTACACAATCTAACACTAACTCTAACTCCATATCTTTAACAACAAGATCGAAAGCCTTACCAACTCAGCTGACCGGAATATTGGAAATGAGGTTTTGATTTTTAGGGTTTGTGTGGAATTGATTTGGGGGGAAATGAAATGGGGTTACTTTTCTTTATGACTTTTTTGGGTTTTTTTTTTTTATATTTGTACTTTTTTGAAAATTAAAATAAGACTAAAATACACAGTTGTCCATAAACTTGGCAGGACGGATTGCGATGGGACAAAACTCGCCCTTTTCATCGCCACATGTCCAAACCTTGGCCATTAAATGCCAGAATCGTCCCTTGACCAATAACGCCTACGTCAACGTCTCTTTTCTGTTAGTTATTGGAGGGTATTATAGTCCATTCACATTTATAACTCAACTTAGTTAATTCTAACTCAATAACTATTCCACCAAAACAAAAAGGGGATATTGTTTGAACAAATAATATAAGTGTACCTGAGTCCTCACCACTTAAGTATGACTTCATAAAAGTCAACGGTAAAGAAAGTAATAGCTCACGTAAATTTACCCAAGATAACAAACAAATTTATACATTATCAACTACTTAGCTAGTTGACTTAAAATATCAACTATATACGGTGTTTGATGAAATGGAACATAACCGACATACAAGCGCATTTTAAAAGATAATTGTTAGGACGCTTATCATATAACATTATAGCTTTAGCACCAAGAAAAGGGTTCTAATATCTCAAAGAAGATTATGAAACCAATTTTTTTGTCGTATAAAATGTCTATTAACAACCTAAATAACGTCCTAATAACAACATATTAGGACACTTTTACAATGTTAAGTTAATCGTTAGGACGGTTAATAAGTTTAATAGGCCAATTTCAAAGTCCGAACAAGTCATATGATAGGACGCTATTTTCACCATGCACACTCTATTATTACGATATGAATAAAACATCAACTAAATATTAAATGAATAAAACGAAATTGTATTTCAAATTAGCAATTGTCATAACAAAATCACTAAACATAAATAAGGTAGATGAATCTAACATAAAGTCTTAACATTAAACAATACATTAACGCAACAAGAAGCTTAGTCCGTGGTCATCATGCATCATCTCTCTCAATCCTCACGGACCACCTACGAATAAACACCCATGTATAAGCATTAAGCTCCATGTTAGTAAAACTAGTTGCTTAACCACCCGATGGGCGGCTACTTCATAAGATTCGTTAGTAAAAACACTTTAGTGACATAGAGAGTTGTGAACAAAAGAATTAAAACTTATAAGCAACAAAGTCTCCCATGCATGCAATAATTTCAAAGCCACCTAATCCGGCTTGGGGATCCAAACAGTAAATGTAACCCTCCTAAGATATAAGGAACACCAATACCACCGAACATAATCCATCAAGATATCTGTAGTCCCAAGCAGATGCATACTTTGTCCTGATTTTGCAGTTCATTTAATTTGAGATCATATGCTTCTTCCTCTTATGTCATACTGGAAAGAAAAATATTAGATGATAATGTCATAAGAAATCGAATAATATATATGATTGTAAAAAAATTATAATGCAAATTCAAACTTCGGTGAAGCCTAACTACTTTCAGTAATGTTATCGAAAAAATAAGAACATAAATAGAATACCTTATCATTATGATAAATATGTTCAGATTACTTCCACACTGTCGATCAACATCGAGGTATCTCTTATCAGCCAGCAATAATGGTACACCCATACTTCAACCGATTGAAGAGGTGATGCATACTGCTGCTCCATATAGATTACATCTTTTCTGCCCACATTGACACCACGTGAGTCCCAAATATTTCAATAAAAACCTATATCAACATTAGTTATAAGCTTTGATGCAGGATAAAGTATGATCAAATTGCGGATTCATATGGGTATCAACTATAGGATTCTTACATTGCCTATAATGCAGGTTCCCATGAAGATGGAACTGCTTTCTTGACATGAACAAAAAGTAGACTTTGGGATTTGTAAAGTGCTACGGTGTATAATGAAATGAACATGCCTTCAAAAGCAAGAGTCTTAGTACTCGAAGCATCTTTCTGCCAACCACCAGAAAACTCAAACATAACATTAAAAGGCCTAACGAAAATTTTCTATTCGATGATAGTGCCCGGTTAAATTGCTCTGACATCTATAGCCCAAAACCTTATAAATTTAGGTTATATTGTTATAACACCTTTACTAATATTTAACCCTAAATTTTATCAGCATATAATTTAGTGGCAACAACATCCATTCTGCTGGCAACCTACAAAATGTTAAAACGTATATTATGTTATTATTTCTTGAACAGATTCAGAAAGGAATATGTAACTGCTATAATTTCACCCTTTTGACTTGTTATACCATCCCAACAGACCCACCCACTTATATAGCTATTTAATGTTCAAAGTTCAAACCCCGGTACTCGGGTGTTCATCACATACAACCAGCAAGAAGATAAAGAATACCGTAAAAAATTTCTGATGTGGATGCAAGAACAGAGCCTCCAAAGCATACAACATATCTCTGGATTTCCAGGCTAACAACATTGACTTCAACTGGCAGTGCCTGGAACAAATATTAACACCAAGCTTCGTTAGTCACGGCATAATAATGGAGAATTTAACAGGTTTATGTTAGTGTTTACAAACATCTTGTTATCATGTTGTAAAGATAATAGATGGATATTATAACATGTATACCTGAGGTCTTGGATCTCGATGTTTCTGTGGGTAACTATGTTTATTGTTGGGTTTCCAGTTGTATTTGTGTCGTACACCTTTTGAATACAGCCTATGTAATATGCAAATGGGTCAAATAATTGTTTAATTGCATTTATTTTTCTGAATTTGTTCGTAACATAAACTACCTGCGAGAATTGAGTCTTTCGCGTCCGCTCTTTGTTCCAACTCATTGTATGCGTCGAACCTCAATTAGTGGCCTAGGAAGTTTTCTTCAGCTAAGGCGGTGAATGTTGCTTGAATTGCGTCACCCTGTCATTTCCAAGTGATTGTTATTTTCGAATAAGTAGCAGTTTAGTTTTGCCAAATTTGTACGTTTAGCGCATGGGCCAGGATATTAAATCATACCATTTTGTCAAGTAACGTGCAAATAAATGGCAACTTCTGCACATACGTTATCCAGGCTCATATGATATCTAGTCTCATACGATAAAAGTCACTATGCCAAATTTGTACTTTTATCGTATGGGCCAAGATATTAAAAATGGTTGTTGGATACCCCACGTGCATAGGCTGATGCAACCCTTAAAAAAGGTGATTCGACTTGTGCCCATTAAGATCTATTAACCAACCCAACCCTTAAGAAATGGTAACAGTTTGTTAGTCTTATGGATAGTTATACTAATCGTTTTCCAACCCATTTTATTTATGACAACCTCTATTTTATTTATAGCGTGACCGTATACAACGCAAATCAACAAAAGAAAGGGCTGAAAAGTTAATGCAAAAAAGACACCTGCCAATAATTTCGGCAATTGTTCTTGAGACAATGACGTGTTATCATTGTCGTTTATCATCTACCGTCATAGGCCATAAAAAACATGGACAAAACATGAGCTGATGCGGCTTCATTTACTTTTGCCTGAAGAAACAAATGAAAATCAAACAACAGCATTGATAATTCGGGTTTGAAAACAATAAGGAAAAAGTTAAGTGTGTGTACCTTTGTCCAGCTGGTGAGAAAATTTTACGCTACTCAACGTTTCATTCACAACACTGCATATGAATAATAACAGTTAAAGAAACAAAATTATACACAATAAACAGAGCAAATGCTTAAAGAAATATCAGCTATTTGTGTTGCCTTCTTCCAAAACGCGCATATCACTGAAATGACACCAATACTAATCATTTAATCATCAATCATTGCCACTTAAACACGCAAATCTAGTCATTCAGACCAACACTCACATTTTCAAAATGTTGCCTTCTTCCAAAACGCTCTCGTCACTCGCAAGCGGAGAATAATGACAGACTGTGTTGTTGACAGACAAACACGTGGGAAATGCAACACCTCTTTCAATCTTCTTCTTAAAATTCTTGTACAATAACATACTTGATCATATTATACAGGTAATGATATCTTCCTCCACATCCTTTTGCTTAGCCTGCAGATTGAGTAGCCTAATTGTGTCGGTGCCATTATATGATAGTCTTGAGCCAAACCAACACCACTACGGTGGTTTCTCTTGAATATGAGACAACCAAACACCCTTGTGGGTCGTCTCATGGACCGAAAACAACCAAACACACCCTATTGTTATCTTTTTAATCCCAGATTAACAAACAAAATAAATAAGCTTATATAAGCAAGTAATAACAAATCCAAACACAAACCTCGTAAATCACTGGTTTTGACCTGAACCCGAATCGGGTTTACCCTCTGACCCGAGACCAAATTGATCAAACAAACACCTCTTATAACTCATTTTACCACCACACAAAACTTTGTCAAATCGTTTTTAATCCATCTTTAATCCACGAAAACAATAACAATTAAATTATAATCGGTTTTTTAAGAAATAACGAGATAGGTGGTGTTTTGGCATGCCAAATTGAGAGGAAAGAGTGGAGGGACGGTGGAGACGATGATGACGGCGTAGGAGTGACGGCAAGGGTGGTTGGTGGCGAGGCAGTGCGGGGTGTCGGCTGGAAAAAATGAGGGACAGTGATAATGGCTTTGGGGGAGATGAAAAAGTGAGATTGGGTTTGTGGGTAAATGAAAATTGAAATTGGGTTTTGGGGGGAAATGAAAAGTGAAATTGGATTTTGGGGGTAAAATGAATTTTCGGTTTCATTTTCTAATGTTAATTTGAAAGTAGAGGTGTTATTTGGGTTGAAGCAGTCGGGTTCGGGTATAGGTCGTTTAAAATTTATATATTTTGGTGAAATTCGGGTCACTCGGGTTGACTTGAACTGAGTAAGAGACAAATATTATACGAAACCCAACCTTGTTTAGAACTTGGATTGACCCGAATATAATTTTTGACCGACTAACCCGACCCAAAATGTCATATTCGGGTTAGGGTTCGAGTTCGGTCGGTCGGCTTTAAAAAATCCCTATTTGTAAGTGTTTTATGGTCTCTTTAATCATCAAAGCGGAGTTCATATGAAGGAGTTATGTTGTATTGCTTTGGCCATAACTCCTTCATACGAACTCCGCTTTGGCTCATAACTCCTTCATACGAAGTCAAGCTCGGCCGAGTTCAAACTTTCGATCCCGGATAACATGATCGAGAGGTCCTGGATACTTGCTTCTTAGTGTGCATGACAAGCGGTATACACCCACCAAGCCGGTGCAACCCATGCATGACCGCCTTTAATAACTTCAAATACAATTCATATAACCTTCACACTATAACTATACACCTACCAAGCCGGTGCACCCAATGCATGACCGGTGATAATGGCTAATTCACACGGGTCACGGGTCATGCATTAGGTTATCATTGGTCACATTAATTATAATGGGTATTTGACATCATATGGTCATATGCATCGGGTTATAGTTGCTTAGAGTGTCATGTTACGACACATCCATGATCATTGACAATGAGTAGTTAACATGGGTAATAGGTCATGTGCATTTGGTTGTAGTGGCTTATAGTGTCATATTATCGACCAATACATGAGTGGTGATCGACAATGGGTAATTGACATGGGTCATGGGTCATGTGCATTGGGTTGTAGTGGCTTATAGTGTAATGGAACCCATGCATGACCGGTGATAATGGCTAATTCATATGGGTCATGGGTCATGTGCATTAGGTTTTGTAAAGTAAGACAAATACTATATAACAATAAAGTAAATTACAATTAAGCCCTAATCTAAACTAAAAACACGAAGTTACTAGGAACTTAACGAGCCTAAAAACCTAAACTAGCAAATTTTAACCCTAAAAAAGCAAATTTATTTTTTTAAGGTCCTAAGCGGTTAAAAATAATTTTAGGAAAAGATTTATATTTTTTCGATTTTATTTTATTTATTATGGATTAAAACACTTTTTATCTTAAAATATTATTAAAATGTGACAAAATATGACTCTATGATTTAGACACCTAAATAAATACTTCATGTGACAATATATAACATCTTTAATTTATTACGTTTCGTACATTTTGTATGACTTTTTGTTTTCATCGTCCTTCTCCTTTTTTTTTTTTTTTTTTTTTGTGTTTGCTCTGTTGTGTTCGCTTCGTACATTTTGTACGCCTTGATACTTTTTTTTTATGAAAATGTTAGAAATGGACAAAAACGGTCATAGACGTACAAAAACGTTCGAAGTCAAGAAAAAAAAATGAACGAAAATGGTTTAAACCGTTATGATATTTTACCATTTTAAATGGTCAACCCGTTCAATCGGTTCGACCCTTGGGTCAACCCGGTTCAACCATTGGGTCAACCCGATTTTATATAAAAATGAAAAATCAAATCGGCGGGTTTCAAGAACCGGGTTGGCGGGTCACTTAAAACCGTGGGTGTAACCGGTTAATCCGTTTAAAAAGCTTTTTTTTACCTTTTTTCCGAACCGGTTCAATCGGTTAACCGACCGGTCGACCCGTTTACAAAATATTGACTAAGACTAATGTTAAAGGAATGTTTAAATAGTCCTCTTATTTTGTCTTTTGTTACAACCTTTAAGCATTTAACCATTCTTGTATTTATAAAAAAACAAGATTCAAGATTTTGAAATGAAAATACATTCTTTGTAGTCCAATCAATTTAAAATGTACATCTTCAAATTTTATAAAAAGTAAACATTTTTCATCTTCCTCGCAATAAAATCTAACCCGCTCAATTGTCCGCCCAAACTCCCAAATTTTGTGATTGATGGCGCCATTATTTTCACCAAAACCTTCTTAGCGGGATCTCCTCCAAAAGTTTTACTTTAATCCTTAAAACCTAAAATCAGATCAAAACCTTTGCTATTTAGTTCCCTCCTCACTTCATCTTCCCAATTAGTGAAAACCCTAGATCTAAAACACAAACACCACCAACAAAGACCACACACCTAAATTAACCACCAACAAGACCACACACGCACCACCACCATCACACGTCGTACCTCCACCTTCACAGAGAGACCACCACCATCGCGATTTGAACCAAAATACATTTAGTTTAAACTTTAAAGGTTTGTGTTTTAATTTTAATTTTAATATTCTTTTGTTTTTTTTTTTTTGTTTAATTTATATATTTTTAAGTTTATTGTTTATATAGATTTGTGTTTGTGTTTGTTAAATTTTGTTTGTGGTTGTGTAGTACCACCGTCATTGCGTCTCTTCTCTTGACCACCACCGGGTCACTCTATTTCAGTAGTGACACTAGTATGTTTTTTTATAAGCTGTAAAGTGCTTATTCGTGCTACATATTCGGGGCAAAAGGCGGTTGGTTGGGTGGACTCTAAGTGGCCGAAGCTCATATGCTATTTCCTCTAGCTTATTCAAAATAAGCTCTAAAGGTACCCTTTGAATTTCTTTTTTTTGGTGCATGACATGACAGTGACAGATATTTTTTTTTTTTTTTTTTTTTTTTTTTTGTGCTTATTTAGATTAGCTTTGGCTTATTCGATTCCCTTAGTTGCTTATTAGTGCATTAGGTTAGTTTTCTTGTTCTTAATGCTTTTAGCTTATTTATGTCTTCTAGTTGCTTATTCATCACACTTATTTTTGTGCTTATTGAAGCTTTTGCAAGTTTTATTTAGCTTTTGAAATCACTAGGTTAGGCCCAAAACCAAACAGGTCCTTAGCATATTTTTTAGCTTCGCTTCTTTTTTTTTTTTTTTTTTTTTTTTTTATCTGCGATCGTGACTTATTTTTAGTTTATAAGTTTAGTTTTGTTAAAAAATAGCTTATGATAAAATTGAATCTAAAATTAATGAGACAATTTAAGGTTAACTTGCTTTATATTATTGCAGATATGAGCGAAGATGAAATATCAGAAGATGGTTTTGAAAGTGACGAGAATGACGAAATTGAGCATTTTATGTTTGAAAATAATCAAAACGGGATAGAATATGGGAATGATAGTGAAGATGGTTCAGAAAATGAGGATGTTGAACTTGTTGACGCACAACTTGATGGCGCTAACATGGAAAAAGCAGGTTAACTTGAATTACATAGTCTAACATCTTGTGTCACATACTGGAAAAAGAGGTGAACTTGTTATATACTTATATCAGAATACACCAACATGTTTCTTTAAGTACAATTTCTATCAGGTCTTTTAAGGGATTGATATCATTGACTTAGTGGCTTTAATATAGTGTTTGATAACATCTTGTGTCACATACTGTAAGAAAATCTAATTTTATTATTTGGTTTTATATTTACGTGTTTCTTTATTATGACATATGGTGGAAATCAAGATTTGCAACTATCAAATGGAAGTCTTTTGAGAATTCATGTCAAAGAAGATTTTAGTACTATCCATTATTTTAGTATGCGATTTTGTGTTCATGAACTTTATGGTAGTTTGACTTTTGACAAATTTGTATTTGGAATATGATATTGCTATGATAGAAACGAGTTATCTATCCATGTATAATTAAAACTTTACCTATATTTGTAGTTTTGGATTTTGTTGAGCAATTATTCGGCATGAAATGAATTAGTGTTGCCTATAGTAGAAAAAGTGTTGCACTAGTATTGTTAAAGCGAAAAGAAGTGTTGCGATAAATGATGGAAAGTGTTGCATTTGATGCGTAAAAGTGTTGTCATTGGTTGGTGTTGTGTAATAAGAAGTGTTGCACATGAGTATTAAAAGTGTTGCAATATAAAAGTGTTGCATTTGTAAAAAGAGCAACACTTTGACAAAAGTGTCGCATATTATGGCAAAAGTGTCGCTTTAGACCTAAGGCAACGGAGCCTAAGGCAGCACTTGAAAAAGTGTTGCACTAGGCATTAAGCAACATTTTTTAGGCCTAATGCAACACTTTACGAGTGTTGCTATGTTTTTATTTATTTAGGGTTTATAATTGGGGAAAAATAATAGGGGAAGTATTATTATAATAAGGATTTAGTGGAAATCCTACATAAATAAAACTTTTGTGAATAAGCGTTTCATAAAACCGATCTTTACGACTCAAATATCAAGTGTCCTATTATGGTGTATCAAGTTTTGATACCCAAGTATCAAGTGTCATACTAACTAATGTTTAAATAAAACTTTTGTAAATAAGCGTTCTAAAAAACTGATGTTTTATGACTCAAATAAAGGAGTGTTCTATTATGGCGTAGGATAATAAAACCACAACAAATAAGCGTACTATAAAGGTTAATGTTAAAAGACACAGGTGTCAAGGGTCCTGTTAATTTTTGTTCAAATAAAACTTTTGCAATTAAGCGTTCTATAAAACTGAATAAGCGTTATAAAAAGCGGATGTTTTACGACTCTAAAAAGATGTGCCATATTGTGGTGTATCATAAACAAACCATTATGAATAAGCGTTTTATAAAGGTTAACGTTATAAGACGCTATTGTCAAGGGTCCTATTCACTTTTCTTATAAAAAAAACGTTTGCGAATAAGTGTTCCATAAAACCGATGTTTTATGACTCAAATATCAAGTGTCTTATGATGGTGTATCAATCTATGGGACCCAAGTGTCAACTGTCATATTAAGTTATGTTTTAATAATACGTTTGCGAATAAGCGTTTTAAATAATTAATGTTTTATGACTTATATATCAAGTGTCCTATTATGGTGTATTGTAATAAAACCATAACTAATATGCATCCTTTAAGGGTCCTATTAAGTTTTGTTATAATAAAACTTTTGCAAATAATCGTTTTAAAAAAATGATGTTATAAAACCATTGTACATAAGCGTCCTATAAAGGTTAACGTTATAATACCCACGTGTCAAATGTCCTATTAAATTTTGCTATAATAAAACTTTTTGTGAATAAGCGTTTTAACTAAGCGATGTCTTATGACTCAAAACTCATGTCCTATTATGGTTTATTATAATACAACCATAATGAATAAACGTCTTATAAAGGTAATTTATTAGGATCCATATTTTAAGTGTCATATTAAGTTATATGATAATAGGACCCCAAATCATCGACCATCCTATTATATACCTTTTAGGACATCGCCTAAGTAGCAAATATTTAAAAAGGACCCTAAACGCTCATATGTCCTATTAAATAGTTTTTTAGGACTCCATTATCATACCGTCCCACACAAAGGGTCCTAAAAAGCCATTTTTGTTGTAGTGAACCTTGAATCCCAACTATGCTACCGTTAGTTCCCTTTGGGGAGGCGCGATTGTTATGAATAGATCTATTGGGGATGACACCCCCGTTCGAGTTTGACCGGATAGGCAAACGTCGGGCGTATATCATATCGTATTGATTGAGTGTACTAGAAATACACTTGCTGGGCTTTTATTTATCATGCTTCTAGATGCATGCACACTGTCGTAGTTTCGGTCGCATGAACTTGGTACTAGCGTAATAGCCTTTTGCATATAGTGTCATTCACGGAGATGCTATATGTGCAACTGTGGTCCAACTTGATTTCTAAGATATAACTTTTCACATACACATCAAACCATAACACAAGGTGGCGAATAAGATGGAATTCTAGAGAGAAAGTTAGAGGTTTAGGGAACTTAGTGAGAGAAAGTGAAAGATATTATTATGAGCTCAACTCTCTACCTTGGAAGGTAGAGTATTTATAGTCTTACATAACTCGCCACACTTTGGGTGTGGATCGGGCATCTGATGGGTAAAGACCGTCAGTCCTCCACGGTGTTACTTAACTAAATACTACTTAACTTAAAGAACTACGACTACGAGCTTTCTAACGATTACATATACTTGAGGTGACCGACTCTTTAATACCGGAATTTCTAATTCCTAACAATCTCCCCAAGGAGGTCACCTCAATTATGTACCAAAATTACATTGAATACAAATAGATATAACATTTAACAATTGATCTTGCATTCTTGATGTAGTCCTTTGCTCTTAAGCTCGTAGTCATTGATACTTCACAATGCATGTTTGGTTACTTCAAGTGGAGGTCTTTTCTTGATCCACGTGATGATGAGTTTGAGCCATCTTTGGAGATCATCGGCTATCAAAATCTACGAGACATCCATTGTGGTGTTGTGACTTTGGGACCGACATGCTCACATTACGGATCATGATATCTTCTCATCGAGTAGCGGAAGCATTTGTTGAATCATGATATTGGCGGTGTAGCGAAGCATGGAGTGAAAATATCGAGTCATTGATGCACTAATCATGATTTCTTTTGAGATGAATGTGTTAAGTGAGCATGCGGCTATGGATTGACCGCTTCATCTTGATCATTTTGCAAGCGTCGGGCGTACACGCATGTGATTAGCAATAAGTCGCACGAAAGTGTCTTTGATCACTTCGTTGAATTGAGTACTGTGAGCCCACGGTTCCCGTTGATCGATACATGTCTTGCTGTGATCGGTATAATTCGAAGAATTTCCTTGACGGGGTTTCGCGTTGTTCTATTTGTTCTCAAACCGGAACATCTCAAAGAAGACAACACGGAGTGAGTGAACGGTAATTTTAAGTCCAGCGATTGATGAAAAGAGATTTGAAAAACAATCGTGTATTGCTCAATAGAAATTGTTTTTGCAATACAACGAAGGTTTTATTGAAAATCAATTATCAATCATAAAAATACCTTTTGGTTTGAAAAATGAGTACGGTCGATGTGCTAAAGAAAAGAGTTTATTAAGCACAAAGACCGGTTTTCAAAGGTATCCGTCAATCCATAACACGAACGAGATTGATTCAAGAATTGAATCGCCCCATTGTTTACATTCGGTTGTCACATGGTTGATCTATATAATAGATCTCACATGCCACCTACCGAGGAGCTTGTTTGATGTTGGCTCGAAGGCTTTCCATCTTCATTGTGAATATGTAAACACATCACTCGGATGTTACGGCAATACCACAAGGATAATCGTGGGACTCAAGATATAATCTCTCTTTCCACATTGTGTGAAAGAGATTCTTCATTGAAAGTGTCCTAATGAGATTTATTGATGATCTCGTGGCTCTAGACTCAATTTGTGCATATTTGGATCCTATAGCGGAGACTAGGAGAGGGTCTCCTTCTTCAATATCAACCATCTCTAAGAGAAAGTCGATAGATAATGTCGGTTCCCGTGAGAATGAAACAAGCCCTTTTAATAGGAACTTGAGTGGTTTGGAAAGTTGAAGTGCGGTCGTCCTTTGGGTCCATGACGTCTTGTCTTCAATACCGATGTTTCCATCGGTAGTATATGAATTGAACCGGTTTACGCCTAAGGTTGAATAAATGGAGGCTATTTGTTTTCACCCTTTTCTCATTCAATTCTTTTAATTCTTCAACCCTTGATGCTTACGAGACTTCATAGCTAGAACCTTGTTGGGTTTATTCGATTACTAGCTCTGTCTCGATCCGCACTCTTCCCATATCTCACTTTTCTCCTTTTTTTTTTTTTCATCATACCTAAAGACTCTACACTATTTAGTGGATTGTCCTGGGTAGATCCCTCCGGTTACGGCGGATCATGGGAACCAATACCTAACCTTATCATCCTTATATCACCGTACATAAAGTAAAGTTGGTCGGTCAATTTGGTATTGTTCATACGCCAATGGATCAATTGAAAACCATTTGAAAATCAATTCGGATACTTGTGATATATTATCAAAGCTTTTGTACTGAATTGTTTTGATATTTTAAACGAGAACTCCCCTCAACATGTGCATCAAGTATTGAAAATGTTTTGCACACGGAGGCGGGAGAAAGAATTAACTTCTTTTGATTACCATTTTCTAAAGATATCAACATCACTTCCTCAACAAATCAAGTAGATATAGCATTTCCGGGAAGGATGAGGTTTCCATAAATTTGCTCCCCTCAATATGTGCCTCGAGGTTTGAAAAGAGTTTTGCACATACTAGAGGAACACACATTGGGATAAATGATCACGTTTTAAATCAAAGGTTTTAAGATAGATGCTCCCCTCAACATGTGCATTGAAAAATTGAAATCGTTTGTCACATGTGGGCGGGATAGCATGTACATCCTATTATAACCATTTACCTAATTATCGGTTTAAATCCAATTTAAATCACACATTCTCCCCGATCACAATTATCAAATCATTTGAAATTTGTGATCTCGTATAATTAAATTGATTTGAAAGCTTTAAGGAGAATTGTGACTTGATTGTGAAAGCGTTTGAGCGATAAGGATCGGATTTTAAGACTTTAAACTCCATTTATAAAACATGCATGTATATCTTTTGAAAACAATTTTAATGCCAAATAACTTTTTAATTTAATTGAAATCATTCTCCCCTCAATCAATAGCGTAGGTTGTTGATTGAGAGATAAGATTTTGACAAATAAGTCGATGATTATCAAAAATAGAGATTGAGTTATTTTTCAAAGCATTTAGTTTTCAATGAGATAGGAGTTTATAGAATCGAGCATAAGATTTGAAAACTTGGTAAGATATGGCTCTGTTCTTTCTTTAAAACCGGGTTATTGCACGAAGATGACAATAAACCATTTTTCTCTTTCTCCCAAAAAAAATTTTTTTTTTTTTTTTTTTTTTTTTTTTTTAAATAAAAATCGAACAACATCTAAAGACCCGTGTCATTCTTTGAATGATGACACAAAAACCGTAGATATTATCGAGCCGGAAGAAACATGACAAAAATGACAATTTTTTTTTTTTTTAAGAATTTTGAATTTTTCAAATTTTATGGATTTTGAAAGTTTTATATTTTTCTATTTTGTTTTCAAATATATATGTACAAGAGATAGATGAAGATAGACCTTTACTCCTCGTCTTCCTCACGAAGGCGTTTGAGAGTTTACGGTTGAAGGCTTTTCGGACCAAGGCGTGGAAGAATAAACTCAAGCGTTCTCTTGGAAGAGCTTTGGTGAAAATGTCCGCTAGCGATATTCGGACCTCACAAAATATAGTTCCACCACACCTTTTCAACTTGTTCCACGATGAAATGATGTCGAATGTCGATATGCTTTGCTCTTGAGTGTTGAGCGTTGTTGCATGAGAGAGCAATAGCACTTTTATTATCACGATGCAGAGGATTTTGTTGAATTCAAAGCCATAGTCGGATAATTGAGATCTCATCCATAAGATTTGAGCACAACAAGATGACATGGCTATGTATTCAACCTCTGTAGAGAAATAAAGTACTCATTTGCTTCTTTGAAGACCGACTCACAAGCTTATCACCCAAAAGCGAGCACCTCGGCGTGCTTGACGTGTATCTTGACACCTGCATGATCGGCATCTGCATAGGGCATTAGTGACATACGGTGTCCTTGGTACCATAGTCCCATATTGATGGTACCTTGGAATACCGAAAGACCCGTTTAAGCGCTTCAAGGTGCTTTTAGTAGGCAGCACGGTATCTAGCACACATGCACTGAGAGAACAAAATGTACGGTCTACTAGCGGTGAGATACATCGAGGATCCAATCATACTTGATATTTCGTTTGGTCAATCATGATCCACGAGAGGTCCTCATCTAGTTTGGTTCGGTCAATCATGGGGGTGTCAGCGGTCACATGAATCAAATCAAATTTCTTTAAAATCTCATTGCATATTTAGATTGATTTATGAAGATGCCTCGGGACTTTGTGAAATTTGTAATCCCAAGAAAAATGACATTTGTCCCATCATTGACATTTGAAACTTTGAACTCATTTCATTAGAAAAACGATCACATTCCATTGGGTCGATCGAGGCAAAAATAATATCATCAACATAAATTTGAACATGAGTTAAATGTTTGCACGACTTCACGGTGAACAATGTAGGATCAATGCTCCTTTCTTTGAATCCGGTTGAAAGAAGAAACTTTGAGAGTGTATCATACCAAGCCCTTGGAGCTTGCTTTAAACCGTAAAGAGCCTTCTTCAAGCGATAAGCGTGAGTAGGATGCTCTTGATTCACAAATCCTTGAGGTTGGTGGCGTGAGCGACTTCTTTAAGATCTCCGTTCGAAATGCCGTCTTTACATCCATCGATATACCACCATGTTCTTACTTGCGGCATTAGCCAAAAGATTACGATTGCCTCGATTCGAGCAAGCTGGAGCAAATGATTCTTCAAAGTCTATACCCTCCTCTTGGCGATATCCTTTAGCAACCAATCGAGCCTTGTTTTCAACACATCACCATGCTCATCAAGTTTTACTTTGAAGATCCATTTTAGAGCTATAATCATAGCACGATCTGGGGCGGTACTAACTCCCATACATCAAGGCGATCAAACTCATGAATTTCATCTTGCATAGCATTGAACCGACTATCTTCATTCATGGCGGTTTAACGTCTTTTGGTTCGATCTTAGATAGTGCGGAGTTGAAGAAGCACCATAAGGCATCGGTTGCGAGTTGCTTCGGGTTGATCTGAGACGAGAGGATTACCAATGATGTTGTCTAATGGATGATCGTGAGTCCATTTTACGAGGTGTTCATGTGGCATTTCTTTGAGGCGAGGTAGGCGAGTCGATGTCTCTGAAGAAGATGGTTCTGCGATGATTCGGGAGTAGCAAATATGTTTTCAAATGGAGCATCTTGAGAGTCGCAAAGGGATTAACTTCATCATTGATGCGAAACATTTCCATGATGTACATTTGAAGAATGATGATTTGTTGATGAGGCGAAGGATCGGCGGTGGTGCTTGACTTCGAGATATTGGCGATGGATTGACTTCATTCTTGGAATCGAGCATCCTCTGTTGTAGGGATCGACACTTCATTAGTAGTGGACTCATCAGTTCATCAAACATTGGATCAAACAATTTCTTTACATCATCTTGGATGGAGGTACATATGGTGTTTCTTGAGAGGAGTTTGGAACAAGGGATGAACCAATAGAAATTTGTTATGAAGTGCGGGTCTGGTGGAGTGTCGGAGCCATTTGACGGTCGACTCATCAAGCGTGCGTGAATTGTTTCCATGATATTTCGGGTTCTTTTGTTGTAGATTCGGTATCCCTTTTGTTTGGTGCATATCCTACAAATACTCCAATGTCGACTTTAGCTCTAAGTTTGCCCAAGTCTTGACCCTCATTAGTTGGATAGCACAAGGCACCAAACACACGAAGGAAAGATAGATTGGGTTTCTGTTGTGGACAAGTTCATATGGAGTTTTCCATGAATGGTGTGAATCGGGGAGCGATTTTGTGTGTAACATGCGGTGGCAATTGCTTGACCAGAGAAACATTGGAACCTTTGAGTAAATCGGCATTGTTCTAGCGGCTTCAACAAAGTACGATTTAGTCTTTCAACTACACCGTTACATTGAGGGGTTCGTGGAACACTTCTTTGATGGTGATTCAATGCTTTCATAGAATTCACTAAGTTGTTTGTTGACAAACTCGGTTCCATTATGCATTACGATAATTACGGCGGTCTTGTTTAGTCTAACTGCATTTGTTTGATGAGTTTGATGATGATATCGGGAGTTTCATCCTTTGTCCTTAAGAACTTGACCCGGTGAATCTAGAATAATCATCAACCACAACTAACACATATTTCTTCCCAAAGATATTACGCACCCTCATTGGTCACATAAATCCATATGAATCATATGAAGAACTTACGTGACGAGTTAGAAGGTTTGGGTTTATGGGCATACTTCTTGCTTTTTCCCAATTGGTGGTGAACAAAGATGATCCTTTTCATACTTTAGTCTAGGTAAACCTACAACTAAGTCCTTTTGGAAAGATCGTTGATGGTGCGAAGTTCAAGTGATTGAGGCAGCGATGCCATAACCATGACTTTGTTTTGAAGCCTTTGATAACAAGCAGTTGGTGATGCTCTCATCATGTCATCGATAGAGATAGTGTAAAGGTTTGAGCCACGAGTTCCTTTCAGCAGTTCCTTTCCATTAAGATCTCTAACAAAGCGGTATGTTTTCGAAGGCTACTTCTAGATCGAATCACGAATTGACCAGAGAGAGCAGTTATGACCTAAACCTTCCACATAATACACTCGGAGATGACACTATCGCCAACAACATAATCTCCATAACCCATATGCACCGAAATGATCATTACCAAATCTAACGGTCCGATGAATTTGCTCACGAAGTTCATGAGCCGTGACGGTCTCGGTCATATGCTTGGAGCGACTGAGTCCGGTACCACGAGCGATTTGAGCGATCTGCGGTTGAACACAGACAAGAATGGATAGCGGATATTTGGGATCCCCATGCAAGAATGGGTTCCATTTGGTTAGTAACAGCAGTTGGACCACCCGCGCCGAAATAGAAGCATTCATGTCGAGACGGTGAAGTAGTGGAATCATTGTGAATAGATGCAATACTAGTGTACGTATTAGCCTATTCTGATGTGACCACTTCTTAAGGAATAGTTCTACGGTAGGCATCCATTTTCTAGTGGGCATTATCGATTAGTTTATGACCAACGGTATCCAATAAAAGCCTATTACTTTGAATGTTCTTCTGTGGGTTTCCATTGTTTTCTAACTCTCTTTCGCTTTTGCCTTTTAGCCTTTTTAGCATGAATTTTAGCATTAATAACATTAGCTGGACAATTAACATCATTAGGCGAACATTAACATCACATTCATGATTAGAAGCGAATTCAAGCAATCATCGGTACAAGGTTTGCAAATAGTATCGAATTGAATTAATTACGATGCGCCTATGGCTAATACTAGAATCAACACGATTCGTTTTATTCGATTCAAACTTAAGGTTCCTAGATTGTTCTTCTACTCTCTTCCGGTGCACATTCTTAGCTTGAGAGGTCCTATCATTCCTTGTATTGTCTTGAGACTTTGACTGCTCCCTTTAATGTCATGATTACTCTGTAGGGAATGGGAACATTAGTTTGTTTTACTACTCTTTGCACCACTGTTTAGATGTCTTTGGGATCTGAACTACATGAGTGCACTAAGGTTCACTTTCTTAACATTAGAGTCTTGAGATTAGTACTCTAGAAGGCACATTTGAGTTCACTTTCCTAGTATTGACGGATCTAAAATCTGAACTACTCTTTGGTGCACTACTCCTCACATTCAAACCATTGGGAATCGAGTGCATGTCATGTTTGGCCTTAGGCATTGAGCATGGAATCAAGGGTTAACTCTCTCACCTAATGTTTTGGGCATATAGTGATCAAACATTCTAAGATTTCTTGAGATCGTTTGGCATATAGGCATGCATGTCCAATTGCATTATCATGAGGTTTCTCTAGCTTATCCTCTTCAACAATCTCACGAGCATTCTAAGCAATCCTTAAGGGATGAGAAATATGTTTGAATGGCAAGTTTGTTGTTCCTTAGGTGAGGGGACATATGTCACGAGATAAAGTAGATTTATTCCCAGTGAACCTTAGATACAACATTCTCATCATGATCATTGGCATTTTCCCTTTTACGACTCTTGATTCTCAATTTCCTTTTGCAATGAAGTTATTTGTTCGTTGTTTTTGTTCTGAGTGACTTTAATTGATTCAAACAACTCATTGAAATGACGTTTAACCTTTTCATTCTCTTCTAGAAAACTTTCGTTTTCCTTTTGTAAAACATTTACTAGGTTTTGAAGATGAAACGTTTGAGAATTCGAGAATCTAAAGAGGAGGCATTTGGGAGCTGTCATATTGTTCGTTTGACCCTTTAATTGAGAGATTTGGGCTTTCAACTTTACGATCGTGTTGGTGAGCTTGAATCATTCATCACGTTTGTTAATTTGAAAAGCGCATCAAACTCGGAGCATCGAAGATGTCTTGATATTTGAAGTTTTGACATTTTCTTTGAGATGTTGATATTTTAGTTGTAAATTAAAATACTCAACTTCTAGTTTAGAAAAGTGTTTAACCAACGTGTCGTGATCATCGGTTCAATTTTCTCGTTTAGTTTAGAATTAGTTTTTCAAGCTCAATGACACGATCATGGGAGACTTTCGAGGCCACAGATAATTCATGAAATTTTGAAGCATTAATGGAGCAATTTGAGCGGTGAAAAACACATCTTGAGCAACACATTCGATAATAAGATTCTCATTTAATGTATGCAAGTTCTTTCTCTCAATCTCATTATATTTTAGTGCGCTCATAATCACTAACTTGACAACCATTGCATCAAATTCCTTTTCCATACCCTTAATATAAACTTCTACCCCTTTTAAGACTCTCAAAGTGATCTTTTAGAAGTTTAAAGAAAGGCATGACCTCGGTTAAATAACATTCTTTCATTTGTTCAAAACCTCTTTCACCTTGATTATACCGATGGGAGTGATCCTTTTCTTGCAAGTTTTTCAAAATCAACAAATAGTTGGAATATAACGTATTGGCTAATTAATGTCTTGCTTTTAGTGGCAATTGTTCTAGGTACAAGATGCATAGGTGTATTAGGAGGATACACAGTTGCTCTAGGCATTTTCGAAGGGAGGTTTGTTTCTACAATATTTTCGACTTTACCTTATCTAAATCCATTTTCCGAAGACTTGTTGGAGTCAACAAAGTCGAGGCTTAAACTTGTTTAATGCAATCCAGTTTTCCTTTTGTAATCGTGAGGAGATAATTATTTTTTCTCTTTGCATTTAGGGTCATCTAGTTTTTGTTCATCCTTTCCTAGTGACTTCATCGATTTCTTATCTTCCTCGGTGCACTCAGCGCAACTAGGTTTACGCCTAGGCTTAAGAATTTCATTACCATCATAAATCACCTTATGAGCATTTCTAGCCTTTTGATTACCTCTGGATTTGGTTCCTCAACAAGGGAATGCTATGCTTATCGCTTAAGACTCGATGTTTGGTGACCATGTGAGCGATCGAATGGTGTTTCCTTGTATGTACAACTTGTTTTCAAGTTTGTTTTCAAAGTTTTGATTAGAAAAATCTCTTAAGAGCTTTGATTCTTTTACATTAAATTCTTGCTTAAGCATTTTCACGTTTTCTTGAAGTTCTTGTTTTGCTTATTTGTTTTAGAAAGTTTTTCTTGCAAAGAATTTAATTCTTGTTTCAATACTTCTTCTCTAAAATTACTTTTCTAATTCTTATGCGCACTTGGTCATCCATTTCACTGCTCACGGTGGTCAACTCAAATTTTGCACGTTGTTCATAAATGGCAACACGTTCCTTATAGGCATTTAGTTCGAGATAATGGAATCATCGAGGAGCACATGCGGTGTATTCATCAAAGACATAGTCATTGTTGATGCGAAGATGCATCACTAGGTACAACTTCACTTTCACTTTGTTTCACGTATTGATCATATGGGACAATATTGATATTACCGTATTTTCAATATTTGATTCAAAAGTTTCGGTTGGTTGTACTTTGTCATGCATCATTGCACATCGACATCATCATATAGCTTTAATACCTCGAGATGAGTTTGTCCTTTGATGGGCGACTTGTGGTGAAGAAGTGACCTTGGGAGACACCATGGGAGAGATGCTAGCCATAAATATTGTGTGTGCGATGGGTCCATCATCCACATCAGTCGTAAGCATCGCGATCACCGACTTGAAAGGCATTTTGATGATTGTGACCTATCTCACGAATAAATTTGCTCATCTACATCGCATCATAGGTCTTGGCATTGCCTTGACAAAAGCAAGAGTTCCTCTTCATTCAAAGTAGCACCATTGTCACGAGCTTGAGCCGGCAACATCTTATCTACGAAGTATTCGGCATTTTGTGGGCGCTTTGGAGATGTGCGGTTCCTTGCAAAGTGTCCTCACCACCACAGTTAAAGCATTTGATTGGCTTAGCTTGACACAGGTTACCATTCCTTCCTCGATTACGGTTTCCAACATAACCTCTCGGCTCCACCTCGTCCTGTTCATCTTGTCTTTCTGAGCTGGTTGCACCACGATCCTTCCATCTTTAATAGTGGCTTGATTATGTGGGTTAGATGCGATTCGAGGTTGTTGTTGGTTTGTGGAAGAGAATTCATGTTTTGACTAATGAGAAGAGCAAGTTGATTAATGATGTTACCAGCGTGTGCATCGGCATCGACTTGTTTGAGCGAGGATCGAGGATGAGTTTGTGATTACCATTACCCAAGGGTATGACTTGTGATGCTTTGGTTGTGATTCCAATGTTTGAGTAGAAGGCGGTTGAATCATTAGGCGAGCTTGTCTCTCTGGGTTAGTTTTGAGCGATTGAGAATCAATTTTTCAAACATGGCATGTCTTTCATTACGAAGGAGGAAGGCATAGAGTTGCTCATAGTTTGTGTTCTTCAATCCTTTAGTGAGCTTCACGGTAACAAACTTGTGCCATTCGGGATTCATGTTGTTCACAAATTTTGAGTTCAAGCGAATGTTAGGCATAGTCATCTTGATGTTCCTCATGTCATTCACTAACTTATGAAATCTCACATAGTACTCATAGACACTCTCATCGGTTTCATCTTGAAGTGCTCAAATTCATCATAGAGTTGGGATTCCTGTCTTCCATAGTTAATTACGAACACGAGAGAAGCATCTTAACGTTATCCCAAACGACCTTTGCATCGGTGTTATGATTGATCGACTTGTAGATGTCTTTAGGAAGACCTTGAAGAACAATGTTTGAAGCCACGATATCGCATCGAATCTCTTTTCTCCTCATTATCAAGCTCATTGTACATCTTAGGTGCATCCATTCCGTGAGCGGAGTACCATCTTCATTAGTATCAAGTATGTCTCTAGTCGTTTCAACCCGATATGGTCCTTCATCAATGGATTTGAGAATGTTTACACCATTTTCCTTTCAAGGCAATACAATCGATTCGTTGAGCCCAAGAATCGTAGTCGATTCTGTCAAGCATTGGTGGGCGAGTATCACGAGCGGTTGCTTGAACATCCTCGACAGCAGATGGAGATGGCGGTGGGAGCGGTGGGAATGTTGGTAGACATGTTAACAGTTATCACGGGATTTTATAACTCTATGATTAAGCGGAAATAGATTCTTTCACGGGTTTTACTAAATCAAGAGAAAACCGTAAACAATCACTCAAGTTGCTAGATGATAAAGTGCTAACTCGCTGCCAAATAATGCACTAAGTCGCTAGAAATTAGTGCACTAAGTCGTAACCCTTAACTCGCTACACGTCTAAGTCGCTAGAGTCCCAGTCGCCAGCGAGAAAAGCAAGTCGCTAAGTAGTAACTCGCTCTGGACTAAGTCGCTAGCCAAATTTGTGCGATGATTCGCTACACAGTCGCTAGATATGCAAGTCGCTAAAGAGCAACTCGCTCTGGACTAAGTCGCTACCACAGTCGCTAACCGTGGTGGAGATTCCACTACTTGTGCTTTAACTCGCTAGCTCTAACTCGCTAGCTTTTATAGCTGTAAGTCGCTACAAAACTATGAGTAAGTCGCTACCAAGAAAACAAGTCCGAGAGCTAAGTCGCTGGCTTGAAAAACCAAATAACCTTCACTTTTCAATCCAAAACAACCCAACCAAGATGATTCAAGCTTACCAAATGAAAACCTAAACACTTTTGATGATTCTAAACATAAAAGTACCAACAAAATTCAAACTTTAACACAAGAAATCAACCAAATGATGCAAAACCACTAAACTTTTCAAACTCAAAACCACCTAAAACCACTATAAATCCAAAGATGTGCAAGATATGATCTAACCATGGCTCTTGATACCAATTGTAAGATATAACTTTTCACATACACATCAAACCATAACACAAGGTGGCGAATAAGATGGAATTCTAGAGAGAAAGTTAGAGGTTTAGGGAACTTAGTGAGAGAAAGTGAAAGATATTATTATGAGCTCCAACTCTCTACCTTGGAAGGTAGAGAGTATTTATAGTCTTACATAACTCGCCACACTTTGGGTGTGGATCGGGCATACGGTGGGTAAAGACCCGTCCGTCCTCCACGGTGTTACTTAACTAAAATACTACTTAACTTAAAGAACTACGACTACGAGCTTTCTAACGATTACATATACTTGAGGTGACCGACTCTTTAATCTGGGAATTTCTAATTCCTAACATATGCTATGCTTCCATAACTACCTCTACGTTATTTCTTTATGTAACATACAACTACTTGATTCTCGCACACGTATTTAAACCACCTTTGTCACTGGTCACGATCTCTTATGGCACTCTTAAGCTCTATCCTTCGTAACCTCATACGACTCTGTTATTTCTGTTTTGAACTCAACTATCGTACTCTTTTATAAAACCGCGTTGTATTCTGTTTAATGAATCCTTTATCTGTTGTTCACTTATCGCCTCACGTCACCGAAACTTTCTTGAACGACTATCCCTTTTCCATGTCACGTTTTAAGTATATATTCTCGCACCTCGTCACCGTATCGACCTCGACGATTCTCGCATCGTAAATCACGAGGACGTGGTTTCTTTTAAGGGGTAGGTACTATAACAACTCGTAAATTTCCCTACCGATTTTCGCGGCTATTTTTTTTCTTTCGTTTCGAACTTTAAACACGACAAGTCACGGGATATTTTTCACCCCGACCTTGATAATAAAAATTATATAAAATAAATATATAATAAACTTTTATATTTTTATTTCGTATCGGGCCTCAGAACTCATTGGACTTTTCACCACTCGAACCCAATTCGTTAACGGGCCTTATGACCGGATCAAGCCCAACTCCTTTCTTTTCTATTCACCGTGGGCCTTGTCTCTGTACCGAGCCCAACACCACAACTAGTAAAATTACTAGTAAAATCTTGCCTTCCTAATTTCCTTTTGTGAAATTCTGTCGAGAGCCAAGACTAGCAAACCAAACCCAAAAATCAAACTAGACAAGGATTACTAAACTAAAAACAAGTCAAGCAACCTTCTTGGTCTCATGATGTGATGCGTGTGTATGTAAGAAAAGGGACCAACACCATACTTTAACCACCCTAGCATTATTATTAAATTACCTAAACTAGACTAAACCCACTTTGACTCAATCAAGACTTTTATAACCATTGGACTTTATGTTTCTAGTGAGTTGACAAATCATGGCACGCTTAGGATTCAAATCCCACGTCTAGCACCATTCCACAAACATGGTCACATTCAAATGTACACATGACTAATAAGACTAGAACTAGGAGAGCTAGGAGATTAAATATTGGAAAAGCCATGCTTACTTCCTTTTTAAAAACACACGACCAACACACATACCATTCATCTTATTACTCACAAACTCTCTCAACTTACACTAAAGAAAGCACCCACTGTAGAAGTCGAACTAAGAAAAGAGACGTTGCAAGGTGAAGGTTAGGAGATACTTGGGTAAAAATAAAGGATACGGGTAACACTTATAAGGAGAACACGGGGTAGGATTGGAAACACTATCTCATCGATCATCACCACTCATACGAGTGATTGTAAGTTTCGTTAGAACCTTCTCACATTTCATTTTCGATATCTTTTTTGTTATCACGAGTATAATGTCACACGTATAACTCAAACCCACATCGAGCCCAAGGAAGCCAAGAGCTCTTTCGAGCTTATTTGTAATAAGCCGAACCTATAAGCTCATCACCTTGTGGAAGAAAGGGAAATAAAAACTAAAATAATACCATGCATGTATCTCGACATCACAGTAGCATGTATACAAAATATTAACACTAGAACCTCACCATATATAGCATGAAACGTAAAATAGAACACAAAACAAGCACTAGCTCAGTTGGTTTGGTGCGTTTGGGTGTAGGCGTGAGATCCTTAGTTCGAATCTCACTGGGGAACCCTTTTTCCCTTCTTTTTATTTTACAACTATCACATATTGGCAGAACTAACCCCTCCACTTCAAGTAACTATATAACTAAGGTAAAACATAGTTCTAAAAGTATAAAATCCAACTTTTGAAAATGTTTTGCAAAAAAAGCTTTTTATGAGGGACTAAAAGCGACAAATCTGAAACTTTAAGCATGAGATAATTATGGGTACAAAGCGTCATTTTCTAAAAGTTTAGGGACTAAACTCGTACTTTTTATAACTCGAGGGTGAAAAGTGTAAATTTAGAAAAATGTTTAGAAAACTTATAAATTTATAACGACTTTATAAAAACGAGTATTTTGACAACCTAGTGTTCATATATGAAAATTACTAAGTCGACAACTAATTAAACTTATATATATTTATAAGTATATAAATATATGAAAACACTACTCGATACCGGCACAACTTAAAGAAAATAAACTAAACTCTCGACAACATCGTCACATCTATAAGCCAACACTAAAATCACTCTATTGAATAGTAAATTCAATGCTCTATCATTTTGGTCGTGAACCAAACGTATATCATTATTCTGAGATTTGCCATCTCGTTCTTAGGTTCCGGGTAGGAGCCACTGCTATATCACACTCGATCTCTTTGTGCTTTATTCATCGAACTGCTAAGGTGAGTTTATAGCCCCACTTTTACTTTTATTACTTGCTTTATAAAACTATGGGGTGAGAAACATGCAAAACTCTTTTCGGACCAAACCGAAAACACTATTACGTGAAACAACCTTGAATCCCAACTATGCTACCGTTAGTTCCCTTTGGGAGGCGCGATTGTTATGAATAGATCTATTGGGGATGACACCCGTCGAGTTTGACCGGATAGGCAAACGTCGGGCGATATCATATCGTATTGATTGAGTGTACTAGAAATACACTTCTTTGGGCTTTTATTTATCATGCTTCTAGATGCATGCACACTGTCGTAGTTTCGGTCGCATGAACTTGGTACTAGCGTAATAGCCTTTTTGCATATAGTGTCATTCACGGAGATGCTATATGTGCAACTGTGGTCCAACTTGATTTCTTAAACTTAAACCTATGAACTCACCAACCTTTGTGTTGACATTTTAGCATGTTTTTCTCAGGTTTACTTATTGGCGTGGGCAATGGCAAAGGCATTCGTTGAAGACTGGCATCCGAAGTGTTTCCAAACATTTTAATACAACTTTTAATGGGACAACATATATTTTTATGGGCTTTACTTCCGCACTTTGAAACAATGATGTAAAACTATTTCTTAAATAAATATATATTTTGAAAATGGAATATAATTTCCATTCTTTATTACCTTGTGTTGTGTATATTGATTTAGTAGCACCCATGACCCAACGCTCACTGTGAAATTTTGGGGTGTTACAATGTGGTCCAGTTAGCTGGTTGAAACGGTTTGGACCGGTTAGGTTAACCCGTTAAAACTTATTGTCTTCCACTAAAAACAATAAAAATATCAATTGCCTTAATTATGCATAAAGTAATAATCTAAATCTTTGAATAGAACAATTTAGGAGGTTGTATGCACACAAAAACTAGACTATTTACAACTTTTAACCCGTTAAGCTTTAAGTTATATTTTCTTGATTTGACCCATTAGAGATTAAACACAACCCAAATTGACCCATTTATAAGTAAAGGGTTGAAAGTGTCACCTATAGGAACTAGCAACACAAAGGAATCAAAATGTATTACACGAGGGTACCTTTTGATTTGGATATGATGAATGTATAATCATCATTATCATCATCGAACGCATGACAATCTCAAGATCACCATCGTTCACTTCCAAGCAGACTCTTGCCCATACTTATCCAACGACTACTGCTTGACAAGCTCTCCTCGGACGAATTAGTCTCGTCTCTATCATTTGATTGTGTACTAATATACAAAACCGGTTGTGCTACACTTTTAGAACTTTTTCCATATAATCGGAACACTAAGATTCAACACATTCTCAATGATCCCATAATCTCCAAGATTCACAACCGCCAACCCTAATATCTGATCTTTATGCGGCTTATCCTTTCTCGGCTCCCACAAGTGAAACTCCAAATAGTTTTTCTGAAACTTATCTGGATCCTTTTTATCTTTACGCAAAGTCATCACCTCCATTAATAGTTTGGGCTTGGTCGGGAAGCTCAATGGTGTTCCTATAGCCTAGGTGGCTTGGTCTTGAGTATTCACCAAGAGTACGGGTTCTTGGCGGGTCATTTGGTGGTGGGTTGATGAGTGGTGGTTGGTTATCACCTTCCATGATGAAAAGTGATGGGGTTACGAACAAGAGTCACGAAGAAGGGGGATAGACTAAGAGAAAGCTAAAAATGAGAAAAAAGTTTACTTGATAGGAATCAAGCAAGGAACCTAAACGAGGTGGACTACTAACTAGCTATTCTATTCCCGCAGTGCGCCAAAACTTGATAACGCTACACGCGTCGTTCGGGGTCAAGGAAACTTCCTTTTCTTGAGCAAGTTTTATAACACCCTAGGCGGTGAACCTAATCGTTGTAGTGTAGTAATTAGGGTAAGCCACAGTATTGATATCGTTCTCTGGGGAATAGGAATGCTAGTAAGGAGTTACTACGCTAAGGTTAAGGTTGAGGAAGATTATTTTGTATTTTTATATTTTATGAAATGGAAAGGTACGAATCTCGGGTATTGGATTGGGGGTTTTGGTATTTCTACCGATTACTCTACTATTATCTAATTATCTAAACTAAGGTTGTGGGAGTCTATGTCTAATTAATGTGTGCTCGTATGATAGTTTAAAGATGTGTTTACTTAGGTTGTACTACTCCTTAATTATCTCCTATTGATGGTTGAGTTGTCACGTCCTTATTCTTAGTTCGTTGTGTGTCTAAAGTTGTAGGGTATGCGTTTCTCCCAACTCTTTGAACTTACCAAAGGGTCTCGTCTACAAACCCACTAGGGATGATAAACTCTTACTCTAAGGCACTCTTTGGATGGTTTAGCCTACAACTACTCGGTAATTATATTCTAAGGTTCACAAAGATGAATCAAGCATTAAGTACACAACGAATGATCTATCGCATTACTAGATCATCTATCAACTAAGATAAGAAACAACCAATCAATATTCAATAATTAAGTTTCATACTTCCTAAGCAAACACACAAATAAATTAGCCGGACATGGAGAACATGCAAGCATACACACAAATAATCAAATACATAATTGAATTAATGAAGTAAATACTTATCTTGATGTAAGATAGGGTTTAAAACCCTAAAATACTGTACAAGACACCTTAGGTTCGGTTTTAGGTTTTCACTCCAAAAGACTCTCTTTAAACCGAAAAATTCGGATTCTATATATAAGATTACATATGCGGCGTCACCTTATGTTTCGTGGCGCCGCCGTGTCGCCGTCATTAGAGTTTCGTCTTGGCCACGTTAACCTTGCGACGGCGTCACTTTATGTCCGTGACGCCGTCTCTTCTCTTGACCGGCGTCGTCGGATTGCATCTAGGTCGCCCGAGTAGCGACGGCCTACTCTTTACAATTGGACGTCGTCTCTTGAAAATCGAGTTTTGGGTTACGAACCGTCACAAAAATCTTGGGACGGTGTCGCAATTAGCACCGACGCCGTCGCCTTCTATTTTCAAGTTTGTGAGTGTCTCGATTTTGACTTTGGCCATTTTCTTCATATATTCGCGCCTTTTCGTCCAAATAAGTGCCATTCCAGCATTTTGCCTTCAAGAGACCTAAAAGTGAAAAGGAACGATATTAAGCAATAACGGATACAAAAGTGATCAAATAAGGGCTAAACGACCCTCAAAATGGTACATTTTAAAACCTTATCAAATATCCCTACACTTGTTATTTGCTTGTCCTCAAGCAAATGTGCTTTTAGCCAATTAATTTATAAGTTAGGGGTCATGAAGCATTAATTCAAAGCGGTCCACAACACATATAAGCCCATAAAAGTCATAACAAGCACGAAAATTACATACTAGCACCTCACATGGGGTGTTTGGATACTCACATCTCTCGGGTGTATATATGAAATATAACAAATAGGAAATGGAAGATAAACACTCATTAACCGGTCCTAGTACATAGATTACCATAGGCTTGAGAATAGATCAAACCTCCATCGCTTTGGCGTAAGCACCTAGGAAAGACTATCAAAGAGGTCTTTAAAGGGTTGTAATGTTAGGCTTACGGTAGGAAACAAAGGGTTTGGTGGGATAGGCTATTTAGTGGTGGCAAGTCAAAAATCTCTATGTTAAATGCATATGAAGAATGGCGTTGCTAAGCCAAGACTCGACACTCTAAAACTCTAGGTAACGAAATAAACAAACATAAATTTAAAGATAGATGTAAGATGGTAGCTTTGTATGTTTTTTTTTTTTTTTTTCACTCTATATTTTTTTTTCTTTTTCTCTTTTCTATTTTTTCGATTTTTTTCTTTTCTTACACTTTTACTCTACCATCCTCTACGATAACATCAAAATACTAGGGATTTATAGGCATATCCCTACACTTGAGTTTTATTACTCTAACACTAATTTGACCCGAATTGAAAAGATCAAAACACTTGGGGTACATTATTACGCAAACAAAGGGAATTTGAATTTTAACGTTCCCTTCCGTCATTTCATAAACTTTAACTTTTCCCATGAATCCCAATCGTCCCAAAGCGTATACAAAGGATATGACTCGACTTAGCAACTTATGCAAGCAACTAGATAATTGAGCTAAGGGTTTAGGGTGATACCAAACATTTGCACTAAAAGTGAGTGCATAAGGGGTAGGCTAAGGCGATTTGGGTGTATATTTGGGGTGGGGTGTAAACAATGCTCTTCATTGATATTCCGGAAAACGAAACATCACAAGAACCGCGAAAAGGATAGGCTCGAGGGGTTAACTAGGGTATCGTGTACTAAAGATGAGTACAACGCAAAAGGTGTGGGGAATTACTCAACCGATGTGGAAGAAGTAATTAAATTACGGGTATCAAACAAGGGTTATCCTAATGCCTCTTATCATTTAGTTATTCCTAACTACACAAGTGTAGCCTCACTTGCGATCTCGGAATGCATCACAAAACAAGTTCTAGAATCTAATATACTACGGTTCACACTCTAAGCATTGAAGATGAATGCTTTAATTCCTACTAATCTAAGGGCGATCCTCACATTTGGTGGAATTTGGGTGGTAAAGGGTTTTTGTGCTAGTCATGCAACTTCCTATCCATGAGGCGCTTTTGTTAAGACTAATGGCCCACTTATATGTCATAAAAATTTTAAATTTGGTGCCAAAATTACCCTAACCGACATTTTCTCATGGTTTATTACACAATCACATTTGGACAAAACAAATAGTCAAGGATAAGCATAGTTTCAAAGTTCCGTTTATTTTCCTCCTACACTTAAACTGAACATTGTCCCCAATGTTCCCCAAAGTATCAAAGTTATGATAAAAGAAGGTAATTAAAAGCGAAGAAACTAGTACTCCCCGATTAGCTCGGTAGGATCCGTGTAAAGTGGTGGTTAAATCCTTTTCAAGAAGAATTATTGCGTGAAAAGCTCCTTCCAATCTTATGTAACTTCTTCTTGACAAACTAAACTGCACATTTGAAGAAAACAAGCGAAACCTTCGCGTAAAACCGGCGGTAATAATATATATAAGACTCGATTTAAACCAGGATATAATGCTTGTGGAATGGATGTTTCTGAATTTCTAAGAAAATTAAGACACGGAAAATTCCAAAATTTATAAGTAGCTCAAAAAGCGAGAAAAAGTAATCGATGTTTTACTCCTTCTTGACGCCGTCAGTTATCGACAAAAAGCGGTCTGCGATTTTCGAAAAAAATTACGGAAAATTTACATCTTTAGAATCTGGAAAAATTTCGCAAAACATCCATTATGACTCGATACAAGCATTTGACTCGAACAAACAAACATAAATATCTTTTAGTTAATTGTTATTCTCATGTTTACGTTTCTTTTGAAAAGCGTGTAATCCTCCTACACTTATCCTTTATGTAAAATACCTTTACATGCAATTAAGACGAGGTTAAAAACAAAATAAAGCATTTTTATAAATTTAAACATGAGGATAAACAAATAATAAAAGATATATGACATTAACAAGCAAACAATTAAGCATGGGTTGCCTCCCACGAAGCGCTTTTCTTTATTTAAGAGTCTTGTAGCTAGACTCATAGTCGTACTCTCACGTTTTCTCATTACCGCCCTCAAGGCGGTCTCTAATGGGGATTCCATGTTGTACAAGTGCCTATAATGCACTTTCTAAGAGTTCATCCTCTCCCAATTGGTCCTATATTCCGGTCCTAGGCTCAAGCAATCCTTATAGAATCCGAAAATCTTAGCCATAACATAATCAACACCTTTTCCCTATCCTCATCATTCCTATAATAGACCGACAGTTTAAGTTCCTTTTCATCATTAGAGTGATGAAAACTTCTCAATCTTAAACGGCATTTGGTAAGCTATGTCATCGGTCTCATTCTTGAATCGCACTACTCTAACGAGGGTCATAGGTCATCCGGTGCTTTCTATGAAAGGTTTTCCTAGAATAACATGGGACAAGCTAGGGTCTATGGCGTGCTAATATCATCCACAATTATGAAGTCCGTAGGAAGCGTGAAACTACCTACATAAGCGGGCAATCCCTTAATTCTTCCGAAAATTGCAACTAACATTAGGATCATTGGGGTCTTGCCTAGTTGGAATAGGCTTCTTCAATATCCAATTGTAATAGGTGCTAGTCATTATGTTGATTGGGGACTTGCGATCAATGTAGGCTTTGCCACAAAAGGTGTCCTATGACACATGGTATGTTAAGATTCCAAGGGTTCCCAAACTTGATTCGAGGACTTTTCCTAACATACATGTGACGAAGGTCACGCACTAAGTGAGGGTGGCGAGATAGTTCTTCTTCCGTAGGAAATTTGTTGAAATAGTCAATGTCTACTTCATATACTTCCTCGGTGTTTCATCATCCACAAGTGTATAGTCCTCTTCGTCATTTGTTTCATTAGGTTCAACTAAGGCGATGGTATTGACGAATTGGACATGCTTAGTTAGCTTGCTTGGATCCTTAATCTCTATACACGAAGGTGGGAGTTGAGATAGCACTAACCTTCTTATCACTATTAGTTATGGCTTTCAAAGGTTGTCTATTTTCCTATCCATCTCGGCTTGTTGATGGTTAAAGCGGTCCGAGAGCTTAGCCATTTGGGTTTCTTGGGATGCAACTAGGTTTTGCAACATCCCTTGATGTTTTGTTGGTTAGGACCGTTAGGTGGGGCCATGAGAAATCATTGAGGTGAATTCTTTGGTTTGTCCCGAGAAGTCGGGCTTGCCTTTCCATGCCTCTCGGGTTTCATTGAAATTCCTAGGTCCGGGTATTGTAGGAATCTTCCTCCCGTTCCATTAATACGTGAGGATGCGTAGTCAACGGAAGCATGTTCGGGGATCGAGTGCTAGTCTTGGCGTGTTATGAGGATCTCAAAGCGGCTCACATGAGGAAGAAGCTTTGTTCACATGATGTGAAGATTTAGGATTTTCGTAGGAGCTCATGAGGAATCTAACTTGATCTTCAAGTTCGATCATCCACGGTCGGAAGGGGCAAGGAGATTGCCTTAACGGTTTTGGGCGCTCACGGGGTCATCCCAACTTCGTTGTCATAGAGGCGAGGTCCTCTATTATACCCCATGATTCTTCCGCGGTGAGATCACTAAGTTTTCCACCGCCGCTTGGTCAATGGATCGCTTAGTGGGAAGTTGGCATGATCATAAAAGATTTGGACTTGGAGCCAAAGATCAATGCCGTGATGAGGGACTTTATGAAGTAAGTCCTTGAATCGGGCCCATGCTTCGAGAGAGATTCACCTTGACGTTGTTGGAACATCAAGATGTCATTCCTAAGCTTAGTGGTTCTCCCGGTGGGAAAAATTGAGCAAGGAAGCGAGGTAAGATCATCCCAACTTGAGATGGAGCCGTGGAAGTCGCTCAAGCCAATTACTAGCTTGGTCCCGTAGAGAGAATTGGAAGAGGCGGTAGCGTGGTCTCCCGAGTAGTGGCATCAAGGTCGATGGAATCGACAATTTTGAGAAAATCCTCGGATCTTGATTTGGATCTTGAACGAAGTCCATGGAATGCACATCCGTTTGCACCAACCGGATGGTGTCGGATCGCATGGCCGTAGTTTGGGCTTGGTCGGGAAGCTCAATGGTGTTCCTATAGCCTAGGTGGCTTGGTCTTGAGTATTCACCAAGAGTACGGGCTCTTGGCGGGTCATTTGGTGGTGGGTTGATGAGTGGTGGTGGTTATCACCTTCCATGATGAAAAGTGATGGGGTTATGAACAAGAGTCACGAAGAAGGGATAGACAAGAGAAAGCTAAAATGAGAAAAAGTTTACTTGATAGGAATCAAGCAAGGAACCTAAACGAGGTGGTCTACTAACTAGCTATTCTATTCCCGGCGTGCGCGTAAAAACTTGATAACGCTACACGCGTCGTTCGGGGTCAAGAAACTTCCTTTTCTTGAGCAAGTTTTATAACACCCTAGGCGGTGAACCTAATCGTTGTAGTGTAGTAATTAGGGTAAGCCACGGGTATTGATATCGTTCTCTGGGGAATAGAATGCTAGTAAGGAGTTACTACGCTAAGGTTAAGGTTGAGGAAGATTATTTTTGTATTTTTATATTTTATGAAATGGAAAGGTACGAATCTCGGGTATTGGATTGGGGGTTTTGGTATTTCTACCGATTACTCTACTATTATCTAATTATCTAAACTAAGGTTGTGGAGTCTATGTCTAATTAATGTGTGCTCGTATGATAGTTTAAAGATGTGTTTACTTAGGTTGTACTACTCCTTAATTATCTCCTATTGATGGTTGAGTTGTTCGTCCTTATTCTTAGTTGCGTTGTGTGTCTAAAGTTGTAGGGTATCGTTTCTCCCTAACTCTTTGAACTTACCAAAGGGTCTCGTCTACAAACCCACTGGGATGATAAACTCTTACTCTAAGGCACTCTTTGGATGGTTTAGCCTACAACTACTCGGTAATTATATTCTAAGGTTCACAAAGATGAATCAAGCATTAAGTACACAACGAATGATCTATCGCATTACTAGATCATCTATCAACTAAGATAAGAAACAACCAATCAATATTCAATAATTAAGTTTCATACTTCCTAAGCAAACACACAAATAAATTAGCCGGACATGGAGAACATGCAAGCATACACACAAATAATCAAAGACATAATTGAATTAATGAAGTAAATACTTATCTTGATGTAAGATAGGGTTTAAAACCTAAAATACTGTACAAGACACCTTAGGTTCGGTTTAGGTTTTCACTCCAAAAGACTCTCTTTAAAACCGAAAAATTCGATTCTATATATAAGATTACATATGCGACGGCCACCTTATGTTTCGTGGCGCGTCGTGTCGCCGTCATTAGAGTTTCGTCTTGGCCACGTTAACCTTGCGGCGGCGTCACCTTATGTCCGTGGCGCCGTCTCTCTTCGACCGGCGTCGTCGGATTGCATCTAGGCCGTGCGAGTAGCGACGGCCTACTCTTTTTACAAGCGGACGTCGTCTCTTGAAATCTGAGTTTGGGTTCGAACCGTCACAAAAATCTTGGGACGGCGTCGCATGCTTAGCACCGCCGCCGCCTTCTATTTTCAGCGGTTGTGAGTGTCTCGATTTTGACTTTGGCCATTTTCTTCATATATTCGCGCCTTTTCGTCCAAATAAGTGCCATTCCAGCATTTTGCCTTCAAGAGACCTAAAAAGTGAAAAGGAACGATATTAAGCAATAACGGATACAAAAGTGATCAAATAAGGGCTAAAACGACCCCTCAAAATGGTACCTTTTAAAACCTTATCAATAACCAATGGTTTCTTTAATTCCATTGTTTCTTTTTTGGTATGAATCTGTACCAAGAAATCGAGATAAACCAAAATCTCCAACATGAGCCACCATGTCGTCATCTAGAAGAATGTTGCTTGGCTTTAAGTCACCATGAACAACGGTGGTTTCGCAAAGATTGTGAAGATAATCAAGTGCGCATGCAATATCCACTAACCACTCTCAAACTAGTTATCAGAATGCAATAAGGAAAGAGTAAACAATAATAGGGTCTACAAACCACTAAAATCGTCTAAATCTTCTAACTTCGTAAGAAAGCATGTTCTTTTTACCCTTTTCCATAAACAGAGTATCATTATCTTGTAACTAACTATATCAACAATACCATAAACAAAAACTTACACACCTATTATTATTAGAGTGATACTAAACTAGGGTCTTAAAACACCAAAAATATAGTGATTCAATCTAATTCGAAATCATTACTAAAATCAAACATATTTGAGCCTGTATGAAGATTTCTAGCAATAAACTCTCATAAAAAGGCATGATTTCAAATACCCTTTACAACTACCATGCTATCACAATCTCATGACTAAAAACATTTAGCAAGACCCTCCAGCCAAAATAATAGACAAAAACTAGTAAACTACAAAAGGGTATACGATCCACCAAAATCAGCATAATTCAATTCAACATCGCAACAAAGGGAATGTTTAGGCTTGCTTATTTTTAAGGAAGATCATTTCAAAATAATCACTAAAAGGGAGTGTTTGGAATTGCTTGAGCACAAACCTTATCCAAACACTACAAAATTGCTTCTTTCCTTAAAAGAAACACAACAAGCAGATAAGCACTCTTATAAGCAAATCCCAAACACCCCCTAAAAGATGAAACATTTATTAGCTAATATGATAGTAATTCCTACCACTAAAACCTCATAAAAAGCATGATTCTTTCATACCCTTTTTTGGATAAGACATAGCGATTTTTGCCACCCATTCTATCCCTTTGGCTGACCCGCTGAGAACTCAAAAAGAACAGATTAGACAAGTGAGATCACTTACAGGAATGACGGCCATCTGATTCAACCTCTTGCCTACTTCATCATCTAGAGCATACTCGTCACTAAATGAATAAGACAATTCTTCATCATAGTTCAACTGTCTTGTAGGACTATCACATGAACTAGAAGGTGGCATATTATTTGTGTTCTCATCATCTCGTATAAAATATAAAATATATAAATATCATTACACCATAAACATACAGATATGACCATTTCGAGGACGAGTTGATATGTTACAAGTGAGCTATTTTCTCGGAAAAAATGAATAAGATAAAAAAAAAAAAAAAAAAAAAAAAAAAAAAAAAAACTTGCCAGTCTTGTACATGTATGAAGCTGGTTCCAAAATAGATCGAGACATGCTTACGTTGTTTCACAGACGCATAATCTGTTTTGTGAATGCAATCCGAAACAATAATTGGTGGAAATGTACAGGGAATGAATGAGAACAATAATTGGTAGAAATGGAAGAGACAAGGGTATAATAGACAATTTAGTTAAAATTATAATTTTGAAAAGTGTAAAAAATGTACTAAAAGGTACAAAAGTATAAAGTAAAAAAAGTCGCTAATATTATTTCGCTTAAGTCGCTCAGCATGGGGAAAGAGCGAAAAGTATAAAAAATATTTTAGTAACTTTGACTTTTTAACTAAAGGACAAAAAAATTGCAAGATTCTTAAAGCGTCGCTTAGATTCGGTCATTGTACAATCGTGGTGTAAAAGTCGAAAAATGATTGGGTACACAAACTTGAAGGACACTTGTCAAGCTTATATGAAAAGTAGAAAAGTCGCAAGTCTCAAAGTCTATTTTGGAAATACCCCAACTTTTTTCCTAAAAAGTGTTGACACCTTGAGCAAAACATGTATTCTCATAATTACCCCCACAATATATATACATACATTAAAAACCAACTATATACATATATGTTCCAACAACCATAAAAAATGACGTCATCAATGATACCAAAAGTAAAACTAGGAACACAAGGTCTAGTAGTATCAGCACAAGGGTTGGGTTGCATGGGCATGACTGGTAGTTATGGACTACCCAAACCCGAACCCGATATGATCAAGCTTATTCACCATGCTGTCAACTCTGGTGTCACTTTTCTTGACACCTCGGATGTCTATGGCCCACATACTAATGAAATCCTTGTTGGCAAGGTATACATGTTTCTGCTTATCAGCTTATTTTTGGGTGAATAATTAGTTTGTGATAAGAACTAGGGAGCTTCTTATTTTAGCTAGAGTCATACTTTTTATATAAGATTATTAAAAGGGTGTTTTGGGATTGCTTATTTTTAAGGTTTACAGTTTGAAGTGTATTTTTGGGTGAATAAGTAGTTTGTGTAAGAAGTAGGGAGCTCCTTAGTTCAAGGTGCATATATTAACTGGAGTCTTACTTTTTATATTAAGTTATTAAGAGGGTATTTGGTTTGCTTATTTATAAGGTTTACTGAAGTAGATAAGCAGCTTGAAGTGTATTTTGGGGTGAAATAAGCAGTTTCTAATAAGGAGCTAATAAGTTGTTATTTTAGGCGGTGTTTGGGATTGTTTTTTTTTTTTTTTTTTTCCTGCTTATGCTTAAGAATAAGTAATTTATGAGATGGTGTTCGCTTTTTCTTATTTTGTAAAGAAGTTACTTTAGTTTTAACAAAAATTAACAATTACAAATAAGCAGATAAGCTGAAAAAATAAGCATTCTCAATCATCCTCTTATAAGCAGAAGCATGAGCTGAAGAAATAAGCAATCCTAAATACATCCTTAACTTTTTAGAATTAAAAACACCACCTTTGCTAGTCATATATTGCTATGGCTGGAGTGTGCAAAATGTTTCAGGGTTGACGATCAGTATTATTGGATCGTGCAAATAGCTCTGTCACAAGTAAATAACGTAAATTCACAAGCTTCCAAACAACTCAGAAAACCAATTTTTAACAATTTTCAAACAGTAATAAGCTCTAAAAGTTATCAGGTATTGAAGCTAATTGAAACAGTTTTGGCTTTTGACTTGTTTTGAAAATATGCAAAGGTTGACTAAATTGAACTTGAATTGATGCTAAGTGAATGTAACTTGATTATAAGGTAATATATAACTGAACTGAGCCTTATGAACTAATATTATAACTACTTAAAGTGATTATGCAACCTAAAAATTCCATCAGTTATGCAAAATTGAGATTATAAAGAGTACTTTGACTTTTTATGTATGACTACTGAACTAATTAAATTACCATCACCACAAACAATCAACTTGATCACAATCAAACTAACTGTTCCAAACACCCCTTTATAATCTGTTTAAGAGTTTTTGTGAAGCAACTATGTGTTTAAATCAACCAAATCACGACACAAACTGTTAAAATGATCAAGTAACGTGGATGGTGATTTGGAATTATAAGCTATTTTAAGACATAATGAGGCTTGATAATAAACCACACTTATCAAATGCTGATTGTAGGGTCAGATAAGTGGTGCAGGGCATGTATTGACTCAAACAGTCAACATTAAGCTGATGAAAAGCTATTGAGAAAAATCCTAAAAATTATGCAAAAATGATGTTTGAACTCACAAGCTACCAAATATCTAATACCCAAAATTTCAGATTGTTTGGTTGAAAATTGAGTGAATTAAAATTCAAAAATAAAATGGCTTTGGTAAAGTATAAACCATTTTGACTTTTCTGTTTTTAACAATGCTTTGACTAAAATGAAATGTAATCCTAAGCTAATGAATGTAAATGGAATTATAAGCTATTTTAAGACATAATGAGGCTTGATAATAAACCACACTTATCAAATGCTGATGTACGGACAGATAAGTGGTGCAGGGCATGTATTCACGCAAACAGTCAACATTAAGCTGATGAAAAGCTATTGAGAAAAATCCTAAAAATTATGCAAAAATGATGTTTGAACTCGCAAGCTACCAAATATCTAATACCCAAAAATTTCAGAATTATTGGTTGAAAATTGAGTGAATTAAAATTCAAAAATAAAATGGCTTTGGTAAAGTATAAAACATTTGGACTTTTCTGTTTTTAACAATGCTTTGACTAAAATGAAATTTAATCCTAAGCTAATGAATGTAAATGGAATTATAAGCTATTTTAAGACATAATGAGGCTTGATAATAAACTTTTGAATCTACATCTTAGAATAAGCTATATTTAATACTTACTAATATTAACTCATATAGACTTATGTCTTTTTTATGAATAAGCATACAAACTTGACACTGTAATAACCTATTTAGGCTAAATGGAGAATGACTCAAATGATCTTAACACATGAAACTGGACTTAAAGCTAAATTACTATTAAAACCAAACACCCCTTTAAATGAGACAAATGCTATAAACTTCAAAACCTTGATGAAAATCTGGCTCAACTTGAATTTAAATACTTAAATGAACATAACTGTCATCATTTTAACACATTTAAGTTGGAAATTGATTAACAACTGAATTTACTTTAAAGGTTGACTAATGTTGACTTTTGTAAATTGATTAACACATTTAAAGGTTGATTAACAACTGAATTTACTTTAAGTTGGAAATTGATTAACACATTTAAAGGTTGATTAACAAACGGTGATTTTTGGATACGTTTCGACGATGTTTTCGCGTATTTCAAGATTCAAATGAAGTCGTAAAAATTATCCGAGCACACCATTGGAAAGAGCACGGAAAAACGAGTCAAGTGGTTATTTCTCGCATGAATTCATTAATGGATTGAAGTTCTCAGGTGTTCCAAACCACAGGCTTGCTTTAAAAGTCGAAGTGCCGATTATGTTGTTAAGAAACATAGACCAATCAAATGGTTTATGTAATGGTACAAGACTTCAAGTACTTAAATTAACAAGAACCTCTATTCAAAGCGCAGATCATTAACGGAACCAACCGGAAAAAGGTGATTATTCCAAGGTTGAGGATTACTCCGTCGAGATAAGCGTTTGCCTCTTAAGATTGTCGAAACAATATCCGATATCGGTATCTTTTGCCATGACAATCAACAAAATCCAAGGGCAATCGCTTTCTAAAGTTGGTTTGTACTTGCCCGTCCCGTGTTCACACATGGACAAGCAGACGCTGCCGTATCAAGAGTAAAGAGCATCTTGGGTTTGAAGGTTGTCGTTTGTGATCAGGATGGTAATCTCTCAAAAACCACAACAAATGTCGTGTATAAAGAAGTACTTGAAGGTCTTTGAACAAGGTTCATGTTATATCATGTATGTATCATTGGTGTAATCACGTTATATTATACTATGGTTCATTATTTTTAATGTTACAAGGTTTGTTAGCAACTTAAATTTTCATTGAAATCACAAATCATTTTATGTTCGAGTCAATCTATTCTTATTTTGGCAACGCGATAGTTGTAAATCGATTGTCACTCAAACATATTTTAAATTTAACAAATTTACGTTATTACTTTTATTATCATCTCATTTATCTACTTCTTTAAAAACTAACCCGGTGTCAACGGGTCTCTAAGCTAGTTGAGGCTATAAATGGCACTTGATCCAAGACAACCTACACAACAATTTATTCACACAGTGTAGTGTTATTTATTTTTATAGTTTTAGGAGTAGTTTTAGATTTAGGAGTAGATATAGTTTTAATAGCTTATTTCATTTAGCTTATTTGAAGTGCTTATTTTGTAACCAACTCTTTTATTTATCAATGAATTTAATGCTTATCACTTAGCTTATTCTTCTTTTTCTTCTACTATTTTCTTTTTCTTCTTCTTATCTTATCTAATAAGTCATAATAGCTTATTAGCTTTTTGTGGCTTATTTAGATCTAGCTTATTTATTAAACACTCTTTTTCTACCTTGTTTTAAAAGATTTTATAACCTTAGATCTACTTTTTATTTTACAGAATACTTTAAAAAAACACAAAGAAAATTTGATTTTTATTAGTTTTTCTTAATCAATAAGCTTTTCCATAGCTTATTTGATCCATATTATAGATTATTTGTCCTAACTCTTGTTAAAGTTGTGTTCTTTTCTTAGTTTCTCATCATTTCAACCTTAAGGCGAGGAGCTTAAAGGTTTTATAAGCTAGCTTATTTATAAAGTTTATAGCTTTTTAGTCTTAATAAGCTAAATAGTTAATAAAGTCACAAACTTTATTGATTATTTGGTTATATTAATGCTTAAAAAGAAGTAAACTTTACAATTTGTCAAGTTTATAAAATCGGGTGGTTAAATTCGTTTCATCTTTTGGACCGGGTTCTACTTTCTCGCCTTTCTCGTTTAGCTTTTATGTTTTCGTTAATAAAATGTTTATTATTGTTCAGGTTATTATTGTTTGGTTTAGTAGTTATGTGCAGTGAGTAGATTTTTATATGCTTGTTAAGTGAGTTTTGATATGGGATTTGAGTGTGAAAACTCTAGAAATTGTTGATTAATAATCTTCGGTTACTTGGATTAAATTTGATTGTTTTGACGGGCAAAAGCCGTTAGGGTAATTAATTAAATCTAGTAATTTTACTTGGATAAATAATTGTTTTCAAAATAAACCAACGTTGTGAGAAAATAGTTTTTTAAACGGGTATCGAAGATTATTGATTAATAGTTTCCGGATTATTTTTAGATATAATTAGTTGATCGTTTTAACGGGAAAAAGCCGTTGGAATTATTGATTATTTAAATTTAGTGATTATTACCAAGAGAAAAATGATTGTTTTCAATATAAGCCAACGTTGTGAGAAAATAATTTTATTTCAACGGGTATTAATTACAAGGGCTTAATGGATTATTCACACTCGATTTACCTTTTCACCTCACTTGACAAGCATAGCTTTTACTATGATTTTCTTAGTTTAATTTTATTTCGTCATTAGTTGTTCTTTAATTTTAATTAGTTAAAACATTTCCTATTAGCTAAAATAGTTTTATAATTCTTTTCAAAAATCAAAAACCAAATATTTGATAATCAAGCATCAAACAAAAGACAATAACGTAAATCTCAATTCATATCTCGCCGTGGAATACGACTCCGGAAGATTGATTATTACTTGTCCTCAAGTAGTGATTGATTATTAATCGGGAAAACAAAATTTTAAAATTGCCCTTCGTTGCAAACGAATCAGTTTTTGGCGCCGTTGCCGGGGAGATATATTACGATTTTTGCGTTTTGTTTCGAGTTAGTGCCTTGAAGATCCTTTCTTTTGAAAGTTAATTTTCGTAGTTTTAAAAGAAAAATCACTAAAAAATATGAAAAATTCAAAAAAATCCAAAAATATTTTCCTTTTTCTATCTTTTAAAAAAATCCAAAAATATTATTCTTTTTTTTTTTCCAAAAATTAAAAATAATCTTCTTTATCCTCTAAACTAATAATTCTATCTTCTCAACCCTCTCGTTTTTAATTCTTATGGCGTCTCGTGATAAAACTATGGAAGAATTACTATTCGAAGAACTAAAAGCTAGCCTTCGCGAGATGCACTTGATTGGTAACGACGAAGATTATGAAGAGGAGAGTGCTATTCCATTGAACGATGTTATCTCTCAACTCCCTCAGTCTATTGCAATCACACCCGTCTTACCCAACGAGGATCCCGAGGACTCTCTCATAATAGGGGACGAGCATCTCAGCACTATTTCGGAAACGGAATTGTCTAGTGTTGAGGACCTTGTCCCAATCCCAAGTGAGTCCGAGGTTATTCCCGATAATAAATGTGATTTGCCTTTTTCTGATTCTCTTGACACTTCTGAGGTTACTTCCGGGATTTTCTCAAATCCACATTTTGAATTTAACGATGATTATACTTTTTGCATAGTAAATCCTCTTTTTGATGAAATGTCTGAGTCCGATACAGAGACTATCACAAAAGTGGTGGAAATTGCTAGCTCTCAGAGCACATCACTTGTCCCACCTCTGTATTCTGACTCATCTCTTCCGTCATGTGATGACGTTTCTTTCTTCACTAATAAGATCTCCATCGAGTATTCCGTTGAACCGTCTTGTGAAGACAAAATTTTTAAACCAGGGATACTCGTTAGAAGAGAAAATGAGCTTTCTAAATGTGACCAAAATGTTTTACAAAATATTTTCTCCAAAGAGTCATTTGTGCTTGAAATGTATATTATCGAAACCTTTCTTCCCTTCCTCACATATAATGTGACTTCTCCTCTCCTTCACTCCCTCGGGAATGAGGATACAATTTTTGATCCCGGAATTCTCATGATTGATGAATTCCACACTTGCTCCCCCAAGGACAAATGAATTCGGGGGCGAGTCATGCTCGTGACTCTTTAATAAACAAGCGCTTCTCGGGAGGCAACCCGTGCTATCTATCTATCTATCTATCTATCTATCTATCTATCTATCTATCTATCTATCTTTATTTTTCTTCTAATAAGTGTGTTGTAGAATAGTGTAGGGTTGTGTTTCTTTCCATTTGTGTTTGCAGGTTCCCGTTTTGCTTGAAGAATCCCTATGAACGAGAAGACCTCCGTGCTTGTTTTCAAACCCTCCAACACTCGGTCTCCGATCATTTATATGATAAATCTTGGGATAACCCTTTGTCATAATTAAAAATGATTTTTCAGCATTCACACTTATAATTTTTTTTAAACATTCACCCTTTTTAATTCTAAGTGTGGGGTTAACACCCGTAATTTTTAAACATTGAGGACAATGTTAAGTTTTAAGTGTGGGGTGGATTTCTATCAAAATATGACTTTTTCTGCTTTTGTATGGTCCCAATGCAACCCCGTTTTTAACCGTTTTATCCTTAAAAAAAAAACAAAAAAAAAAATCAAATTTTTTTTTTAAGCTTTTGCTAGTTTTATGATTGAAAAGTCTTTGCTAGTCTCTTAGAAGTTACTTTAAATATGCGTTTTCTTGAAAAAGTCTTTGCTAATTGCTTAGAAAAGAGGTTATAAAATGCGTTTCTAGCTCACAAGGCCAAGAATTTGCAAGCCTCTCTAAGTGATTTTAAATATGCGAAGCTTTGAAAAGATTTGCTAGTTTCTAATAAGTGACTTTAAAAATGCGAGACTTGAGATTATTTGTGAAGCATTTGCTAAATTAATATACGTTTGACACCTTGTTGACTTTCCGCTGGTGAGAGTAGGAATAGAATTTGACTTGACCAGCGTGTTGAGCCCTAGCTTGTTCCCTTAACCATAGATATTTTAATTATCATTAAGCATCCGTGGATCTCATTATTTGAGATTTTAAATTATGGAGATCGAGGAATGATAGAGTTACTTATGAGTTTAGATGCTAAGCGTGGAGTAGATGGTTCTCTTTAGAGCCCGTCAAGGTACTTATGGCTTTTGATCCCACAAAATTGTCTCACCCATATTTGTGAATAAATAATTAAAGATGTTAGGTTTTGACTATAGTTAGTTCTTTATCTTCTTTAGAGAATTCTTGCTTATGAGAGTTGGGTACACATCAAGGTCTTGTCGGTGTATGTGTAATAGACAACCGATTCTTGATAGTTCTTTGCTATTGTTTCTATTGTTATAAAAGCCGTGGGATTCGGAGTTTGGCAAAAATTAACATGAAATAAAGCCCAAATGTATTAAAGTGAAAATACAAAGCCATAAAAGTTTTCTATGGTACTCCCGTTGTCATGGACTTCAAAAAGGTGGAGGAAAATTCTAAAGTCATAATAAGACTTCTGATAAAACGGTAATCCCGTTGAATTAGTGGTTGAAAAGACCGAGAGCCTAACTTGCAAAAATGCAAATGTGCTGAAATAATGTTAATCCAAACTTTGATTCCGGGAGATATCTAAATAAAAACTTCTGTCTCTGGACTCGTAGATGAGTTGTTTCGGTCGTAATAAAAAGGATATCTCCCTAAATCGTGTTAAATTAGGACCTTGATGTGGACCTCATTCTTGTTTGCAACGGTTTTCGAGGAAGATGGAAAACTAATTAGCGTCTTAGCTTTATATTTGTAACACCCCAAAATTTCACAGTGAAGCGTTGGTCATAAGTGCTACTAAATCAATATACACAACACAAGGTAATAAAGAATGGAAATTCTATTCCATTTTCAAAAGATATATTAATTTAAGAAATAGTTTTACATAGTTGTTTCAAAGTGCGGAAGTAAAGCCCATAAAAATATATGTTGTCTCATTAAAAGTTGTATTAAAATGTTTGGAAACACTTCGGATGCCAGTCTTCAACGAATGACTTTGCCATTGCCCACGCCAATAAGTAAACCTGAGAAAAACATGATAAAATGTCAACACAAAGGTTGGTGAGTTCATAGGTTTAAGTTTAAGAAATCAAGTTGGACCAAAGTTGCACATATAGCATCTCCGTGAATGACACTATATGCAAAATACTATTACGCTAATACCAAGTTCATGCGACCGAAACTACGACGGTGTGCATGCATCTAGAAGCATGATAAATAAAAGCCCATCAAGTGTATTTCCAGTACACTCAATCAATACGATATGATATACGCCCGACGTTTGCCTATCCGGTCAAACTCGAACGGAGGTGTCATCCCCATAGATCTATTAATAACAATCGCGCCTCCCAAAGGGAACTAACGGTAGCATAGTTGGGATTCAAGGTTGTTTCACGTAATAGAGTTTTCGTTTCGGTCCGAAGGAGTTTTACATGTTTCTCACCCCATAGTTTTATAAAGCAAGCAATAAAAGTAAAGTGGGGCTATAAACTCACCTTGATGATTCAAAGGTAAAGTATGATAATATCATGTACACAAAGGTAATGGCTTCAACACGAAACCTAGATATAATAAGGCAAGTCTTAGATAATATATATATTCCGTTTACGACCCTAAATGGTAATGTTTAGAAAATGGTTTAGAAGAGACACTTGTGTCGTTATAACTTAATGTGGTAATGCTTAAAGATCAAAATTATATAATTTCAAATATTTTCTCATGTGTTTGTGTTACATAGCTTATGTGAACGTTATCGACGTACATAAAATGTAGTTGTGAAAATATTTCTTAAGTTTTGGCTCTTGGAATAGATACGAAACTTCCGTATGAGAGTTGGCTCGAATATTGACTCAAGTGTTATCGAAGAATAAATAAATACAAGTCGAATTGTATTTATCATGTCCGTTTGGTTTCGAGGTGTGAAAGTATAAATTTACCGAAGTCGTGGTTAAATAATATATTTGGACATATATAGTATTTAAAGTTTATGCCGATGAGGTCGTCAAATGAAAGTACGGGTTAAAGAGATTTATTTAAAAGAAAAATGGTAAAATATATAAGCTTACTAAACTTATAAAAGTTTTAGGGTGAACAGTGTCAAAGTATTCAACCTTGAGGATTGAAGTTGTAAAAATAATACAAGTTTTAAATCTTATAAAAGTTCTTTAAGAAAATGTTAAATGGGTTAAAGTTGAGCGGTTTAATGTGTAATAATTAATATGAGTTATAAAACTTGTAAAAGTTTTCAAGTGGCCAATCAATTGAAATAGAAGGGCCAAAACTGCCAAAAGCGAGAGTTTCAAAAATAATAAAAATAGGCAAATCTGCCACACCCAAGGTTTGAACTAAGGACCTCATGGATAAACACATAAGCCCCTCCCAACTGAGCCAACACAACTTTGTTGTTGAGTTCTGCATCTCGGTTATGTTTATAGCGTTTTTCTTTAGCTGTGTCACTTTTAGTTTTATTCCTTTCTCAGTGTGCATGCGCTGGTTTGTAGGAAAGGTTATACCAGGCACACTTGGTTTATAGAAGCTTATAAGGGCAACGCTTGGTTTGTAGTGGGTACGTAGTTGTGTTCGTGTATTTTGAGTTTTCAAATATGTCATTGCATGTTAACAGTAGTTTAGTTTTGTTAGATCCTTAAACCACACAAGGTCATTACGATATGTTAAGTTTGTATAGGTTGTACGTGACGTGTGTAATGAAAACAAGTTTAGAAGTTTTTAAAACACGTCGCGAGCGCATCATTACCAAGAAACTAAATACGAGATTGAAGCTACCTACGTATTGAAAAGAGTTTGTGGAGAACTTACAACACCAAGAGCGGTGGTGATGAGGCACGAGTATGAGAACACGACTTTAGCTTATCCTTTACAAAACCCACTCGAACTCGAACTAAACCCAAAGATGACCTCTATGCTAGTGATATAGGATCGAACTCTAGCTTCTTGTTTCAACTTCTATTCGACAGTGAGAGGGAAGTGAGAGTGAGTGTTGTGAGATATTAAGTGTTTAGAAGTTATATTTTATAGAGGATACACGCATGGTCTAGTGTGAGTTGTGAGTTTACCAAGTCTCAAGGTTTGCTTATAAAGAGAAGAACCGCATGGTTTCCTCCATATTTTATTCGTGCCTCTTCATGGTTTCCAAGAAAGGAAAAAGAAATGGTGAGTGTGTTTGAGCATATGCTACAATCAGTCAAGAAGAAGGGGGGAACACGATTTGATGTTGCTATATTACAAGGAACATGGAGACACTAGGACTAGTGGGAAGTCAAGAGGTCTTAGGTTATTATAATATAGTGTTAGGATGTTTTAGTTGTGCTTTTGGTCTCTTCTTTGTACGCATGGTATCTCAGCAAGAAAGGGAGGGGCAAGTTTGGATGTTGTCTCCTCAACATGAAACAAGAAACATAAGATCCTTTGGATAATAAAGGTTATAGGTTAATAAAATACATCATAGGGTGGCTAGATTAGGCTTTTGGTCTCCTCATTTTCTACACTCACTCACACACACATGTTAAATAATCTTCAAAGTTGGTGTTGTGTTGCCTTGTACTCGTTGACTGCAACAAGAAAGAAAGCCAAGACAAACTTGTCTCCACATGCATGACATTGTGATGTTTTTGTTTTGGTTGTGTCTTGTACGAGGAAGCAAAGAAAAGAAGAAGAGAAACATAATTTTTGTCTCCCTTTTACACGCATGGAAAATATTACCAAAGTTGTCATTTGTTTTTGTGTCTTGCTTAGTTGATTTGTGTCTGGTTACTTCACAAAATAAGGGGAAAAGCATGCACCAACTTTAAAATTACAACAAAGGTTTTAAAGTGATGGATAGACAAACCTCAAGACCTACTTAAAATCCTCTAAAAGAGAATGTTGCTTTATACATGTTGGTTAACATAATTAAGTGATGCTCGTAAATAACGTTAGCTAGGATTTTGTAAAGTAAGACTTTATATTATTTTTCCGAAACTTATACGACGAATACTCGGGTAAGTAAAATAGGGTGTGTTGGGCTTAGGATATTCGGATGATTAGGCCCAAGGAAATAATTCATGTTGGGTTGGTTTGGACGCTTAGTACTCGAGCCCAACAAAATGAAATGAATTGGATCGGATCGGGTTAAGAGGCCCGGTGAGAAATAAAAATATAAAAGTTTATTATATATTTATTTTATATAATTTTTATTATCAAGGTCGAGGTGAAAAATATCCCGTGACTTGTCGTGTATAAAGTTCGAAACGAAGAAGAAAAAAAATATGGCGCGAAAATCGGTAGGAAATTTCTGAGTTGTTATAATATCTTTATCGAATAAAACCTATCGAAACGAGAAATCATGAAGAAATTCATTTCTCACCAAAAATAAAATAAATAGAGAAAAATAGGAAAATGAGAGCAAGAGGTAATCACAAAAGTAACTTCCATGGGCAGTGTTAGCATCTAAAATCATATTTAACAATGATTTCAATTTTACGTTTAGTTTGGGGACTTGTGAAAAATCAGGGACGATGTATTCTATCTGTATGGTCACTCCTCGCTGAGTTGCGTTTCCTACTCCGTGATCCTAAAAATGTCTTTTGAAAAATGTGGGAGTTATCGATTGACATGAAAGTTCAACAAACCGTCACACAAAAAGGAAAGTGCTTAATGATATATCTATATACGAAATAAAATGGTTTAAACGGGGCGTTTTTAAAGCTAAAGATTTTTTTGTACCCCTTGATAAACATCTTTCTGTTCTTGTTTGATGTGAGGGATTATTAGTTAAGGGGGTTTAAAAGATTTTCTTTCACTACGTGTGTAATTAACATTGCGTTTGGGACCAGCAATGGTTTTAGTGTGGGGTATTTTGATGTGTGCTAAAACACACATCATTTTATATCTAAAAAATATGCTAAATCGGACTAATCACCATGAAATATGCCAATTTATATTGCAAATATGTTGGATTTGTGTTATTATGTCTTGCAGGTACAAGGGTTTGAAAACAAAGCAAAAACGGTGATTTTTGGATACGTTTCGACGATGTTTTCGCGTATTTCAAGATTCAAATGAAGTCGTAAAAATTATCTGAGCACACCATTGGAAAGAGCACGGAAAAACGAGTCAAGTGGTTATTTCTCGCATGAATTCATTAATGGATTGAAGTTCTCAGGTGTTCCAAACCACAGGCTTGCTTTAAAAGTCGGAGTGCCGATTATGTTGTTAAGAAACATAGACCAATCAAATGGTTTATGTAATGGTACAAGACTTCAAGTACTTAAATTAACAAGAACCTCTATTCAGGCGCAGATCATTAACGGAACCAACTTCGGAAAAAGGTGATTATTCCAAGGTTGAGGATTACTCCGTCAGATAAGCGTTTGCCTCTTAAGATTGTCAGGAAACAATATCCGATATCAGTATCTTTTGCCATGACAATCAACAAAAGCCAAGGGCAATCGCTTTCTAAAGTTGGTTTGTACTTGCCCCGTCCTGTGTTCACACATGGACAACTGTACGTTGCCGTATCAAGAGTAAAAAGCAAGCGGGGTTTGAAGGTTGTCGTTTGTGATCAGGATGGTAATCTCTCCAAAACCACAACAAATGTCGTGTATAAAGAAGTACTTGAAGGTCTTTGAACAAGGTTCATGTTATATCATGTATGTATCATTGGTGTAATCACGTTATATTATACTATGGTTCATTATTTTTAATGTTACAAGGTTTGTTAGCAACTTAAATTTTCATTGAAATCACAAATTATTTTATGTTTGAGTCAATCTATTCTTATTTTGGCAACGCGATAGTTGTAAATCGATTGTCACTCAAACATATTTTAAATTTAACAAATTTACGTTATTACTTTTATTATCATCTCATTTATCTACTTCTTTAAAAACTAACCTGGTGTCAACTGGTCTCTAAGCTAGTTGAGGCTATAAATGGCACTTGATCCAAGACAGCCTACACAACAATTTATTCACACAGTGTAGTGTTATTTATTTTTATAGTTTTAGGAGTAGTTTTAGATTTAGGAGTAGATATAGTTTTAATAGCTTATTTCATTTAGCTTATTTGAAGTGCTTATTTTGTAACCAACTCTTTTATTTATCAATGAATTTAATGCTTATCACTTAGCTTATTCTTCTTTTTCTTCTACTATTTTCTTTTTCTTCTTCTTATCTTATCTAATAAGTCATAATAGCTTATTAGCTTTTTGTAGCTTATTTAGATCTAGCTTATTTATTAAACACTCTTTTTCTACCTTGTTTTAAAAGATTTTATAACCTTAGATCTACTTTTTATTTTACAAAATACTTTATAAAAACACAAAAAAAAAATTGATTTTTATTAGTTTTTCTTAATCAATATAATAAGCTTTTCACCTCACTTGACAAGCATAGCTTTTACTATCATTTTCTTAGTTTAATTTTATTTCGTCATTAGTTGTTCTTTAATTTTAATTAGTTAAAACATTTCCTATTAGCTAAAATAGTTTTATAATTCTTTTCAAAAATCAAAAACCAAATATTTGATAATCAAGCATCAAACAAAAGACAATAACGTAAATCTCAATTCATATCTCGCCGTGGAATACGACTCCGGAAGATTGATTATTACTTGTCCTCAAGTAGTGATTGATTCTTAATCGGGAAAACAAAATTTTAAAATTGCCCTTCGCTGCAAACGAATCACCTATAAATGATCATGTGAACACATGGTTGCAAGAAGGGGGAGGGGGCTCAGATTTTGTTCCATATACAAAAAGATGAAATGTCATCACAGATTGAACAGATTCCACTAAAGGCGGACAAAAAAAGCATTAATAGTTTGGAAGAAGATGGAATAACATATTTCATACCAGCATAGTACCATAGCCATCGGCCACCTTGCACCTAGACATTAAAAATTGTGAATTGTGATCTTTGTGAACATGTACAACCATGGAAAACCAATGTGATATACCTAAAATAAACCGGGATAAAATAGGTAACATATATTCCAATGACACACACAATTTTACTCTTGATTCATCGATAGGAAGAGAGTGACCGGATATTAAAACTCCATCCGCAGGAATCTGGTTTATGATTAAAGTGTAAACATATTGCAATAATGGAAATCATATAGACCATGTAAACCAAAAAAGAAGTGAGAACGTATTCTCTAACCTGGTCACAACTTCTAAGCTCAAGGATATATGCGGCCCTCAAGTTTTGTACTCGAAAGCTAATTTAATGAGTTAATGCCCTGTGTGTGGAACGAAAACTACAAAGCGAACCATCGATCAAGAAAAAAACAAACCATCGATCAAGGGAAAAAATAGAGCCAAAACCTATCTCAATGCTACGTTGTCTATTAATATATTGCATCTAATGCCCCTACTAACGATGAATTCATCAAATAACTATAGCATGTTAAACATCAATTAAATCATATCAAAAGAATAGTCCACCAATTTTACCTCAATCTTTATATGATTGATACATATATTCTAATAGAAAATCGGTAAAGATTTAAACTACAAATTAACTTCATATTGGAATGTATTTCAAATTAGATTAAACATCAACTCATCAAGTCATCAACCATCTTGTAACGCTTGTGCATCTTTCAGTCACAGCCATAACTCTAAACCGGAAGTGAATTAACAACAAAATCCTTTACAAAAATATATCAAGTAACCATAAAGATCAATCATACCTTACAATGTCTTCGATAGTTAACTCCGAATAATCAATCCCATCAGTGAGTCCTCAAGCCGAACTACAAAAAGCATAAACCAATGAGTTTTTCGGTGGATTAGATAACTGGATTTGTGTCTGTGTTTTTTTAATTTCACTCAAAAAATGTAGTTTAAAACCATTGATGATCTAATCGTTGTAATTCAAAACATAAATTGTATTTTGAGGTTATTGATGGATCAAGATTTGTATAATGGGGAGTAGGGTTTGTTGCGGTGATTTCTGATGTGTTTTTAAAAAGATTTGAAATCTTGAAATATAGCAAACAATACGCTCCTCTCATTCAATGATTTGGTGTGATTTGAAATTTCAAAATTTGAAAGTATCTTTAGAAATGCCGAGTAAATTGGGGAGGATGTTAATGGTTGAATGGCATAGAATCATAACCAAGTTATTAGATGGAAGATGGGAATATTGTAGAAAGACTATCAGTTTTGAAAGAAGTGTTAATACCATAAAATTTGGATTGCTCTACCGGTTGAGGTCTAAACCCGAGTTCGAATCTTGCAATTGACAATTTCTTTTTTAAATATGTAGTCGGATGTTGTGCCCAGTCATCATTTTCACCTCATCAAATATGTGTCATGTCAACATTAAAACGCCTAGTCAGCATTAATGACGTGGCATATGTAGTCTCATATATATGTATAGATATGTTTAACGATATTCGAGGGTAAAATACTTTTAAAAAATATAAAATGATCAAAATACTCATTTTTACGAAGTCATGATAAGTTTAAAAGTTTTCTAAACTTTTTCCCCAAATTTACACTTTTTACCCTCAAGTTTCAAAATGTACGAGTTTAGTCCCTCAACTTTGAGAGATTGATACATTTACCCGAAACTTCATTTATATCAAGTTTTCAAAATTGATAGTTTCGGTCCCTTTACAAATCTGCTTCTATAAATATTTCAAAATTTGATATTCTGAGGTTGGCCTTTATTTCCAAAGTTTACACTTTTAGCACAAAACTTTATTTCACCTTATAACTAGTTTACTCAAATTACAAAAAAGCCTTTGTGGTTTTCATGCATTCATACATGCGTATGGAATAGCCCTCTAACTTTCGAATAAGTACAAAATAGACCCTAGGCTTTCCGTTTTTACATTTACGTTTAAATCTTAACCTTTCAAGTTTCAAAAACTTACATTTTAGACTTTATAACTTGTTTAACTTTCCAAAAACTTACATTTCAAAAAATTATTTCACCTTACAACTACACGTTTTGCAAACATAGTCCTAAAATATATTTTTAGACTTTATAACTTGTTTAACTTTTCGAAAGCTTATCATTAGCTTATTTGGAGCTTATGGCTTATTTGTATTGCTAATGGGTCGGGTAAAATCGTCTTTAGGCCAAGGTTTTCATGTGTTTGGGCCTTAAGGCCCAATCGGTGTCGTTGTTTTAAAGGAGCGAGGCATTTGGGGGTTAAGGGTTTCTTAGGTTGATTTTAGTGATATAAACTTGATTTTATTATGTCGAGCTCAATGAAGATTGTTTTAAGTGGCTTATAGAAGCATAATGAGACATGATAGTGTCTCGCTTACATATTATTTACTCGTATTGTTGATTACTTTAGGTGTGCTTAACATTTTAACGTGCAATATAGGAATGTAAATGAGGTGAAAGAACTTACGACACTCGGTGAGTGGGGATGAAATCTGAAGAAAATGCGACGTGACCAAGACAATACCTTATTGTTCCTTAACCCAACAACGAAGCAAAGAACCTTGTGTGACTTCCTTTTCCTTTGCACCGATATACCATAGAGGACAAATTTCTTTCGAGAGGTAGTTTGGTAAATGTGAGTGCTTGAGAGTTTGAAGTTTTCATCAAAGTTCTTAGAAGTATGATTTATAGTAGAAGTTAGTATGGCATTTTGTTTATTTCATTAGTGTAGCTTCTAAGTTCCAAGAAAGCAAAGATGGAGTGTAAGATTGTCTTGGGCATGCACTATTTTTAGCTGAAATGTGGGGCGTGCACTTTGCCTAGTCGAATCACAAAAACACTAGGACCATTGGTTTATAAAGTCCAAGGGGTGGTCAAGTGTTTAGGCTTAATTATATATTCATTTAGGGTGGATTTGACATGTTTTTGTCTCTTCTTTTATACACACACACGCACGTTAGGACCAATGTTAGATTACATTCGTTTTTGTGTTTTGCACCTCTTATTGTTGCGTCCGTTTGGTTCACAGACTTAAGGGAAAGACACCACCAAAAATGTGACTTAGTTATTTTTGTATACAAATTTTAAGGGTGGTACACTTGGGCTAGGTAGAAGACGAGGCCCAATGGAGAATAAAGGGGTGGGTTGGGCTTGAATATTGGATCGGTTGGAGGCAAAAGCCCAAAGAAAATAATAGAGAGGAGTGTGGGCTAGGCCCGGTCCAAAGGAAAGAAAAAATAAAATAAAATTTTCTTACATATTTATTAAGTATTTTAAGAATATCAGGATCGTGGGAAATTTCATTCGGATCACAATGAAATGTTTTTGAACGCTCAAGCTGCGTTGGTCATGCATATGTCAAATGATATGCAAATGTGACAAGCAGAAAATTTCATGATGATGTAAATCGTGCTTTATTTCTGATTAAAGTCTTAAGTACAATAAAAATTTTCGGGAGCTTACAGGGGCATAAGTATCAAAATAGTCTATACCTGACTTTTGTCTAAAGCCTTGAATGACTAGTATAGCCTTGAACTTTTCAATAGTTCCATCTACCTTCATTTTCCTTTTGAAAATCCATTTGCAACCAGGTGGTAGATCAACCAACACCCAAGTGGTGTTACCCATGATGGAATTCATCTCATCATTGATTGCTTCTTTCCAGAAAGAAATATCTCGGGACTTCATTGCTTCTTCAAATGTCTTGAGATCATCCTCAACAATGAAGCAATAGGAGTATTGGTCAGAGACCTCATCCCTTGTTCCTTCAATTAAGTATAATTAAAACTCAGGTCCAAATGACTTTGGATTCCTGACCCTTTTGCTCTTTCTGAGCACATGTTCAGGTTGTTGAATCGCAACCTCATCAGGGACCACTGATGGCTCTTCATCAGGGACCTCTGATACACCAATGTCATGAGTTCCATTAGGAATCCTCTGACTTGGCCTAGGGACTGATGACAATCTACTCTCATCAAATATTGCATCCCTTGATTCAATTATGGAGTTAATTAAAACAGATTCAACAGGTTCAATAACATAGAACCTAAAAGCCTTGGAATGCTCAGCATATCCAACAAAGATGCTTTCAATGCCTCTTTCACCCAAATTTTTCAACTTTGGATCAGGGAGTCTTACAACAGCACTACAACCCGTAATTTTTAAACATTGAGGACAATGTTAAGTTTTAAGTGTGGGGTGGATTTCTATCAAAATATGACTTTTTCTGCTTTTGTATGGTCCCAATGCAACCCCGTTTTTAACCGTTTTATCCTTAAAAAAAAAACAAAAAAAAAATCAAAATTTTTTAAGCTTTTGCTAGTTTTATGATTGAAAAGTCTTTGCTAGTCTCTTAGAAGTTACTTTAAATATCGTTTTCTTGAAAAGTCTTTGCTAATTGCTTAGAAAAGAGGTTATAAAATCGTTCTAGCTCACAAGGCCAAGAATTTGCAAGCCTCTAAGTGATTTTAAATATCTGAAGCTTTGAAAAGATTTGCTAGTTTCTAATAAGTGACTTTAAAAATGCGAGACTTGAGATTATTTGACGAAGCATTTGCTAAATTAATATACGTTTTGACACCTTGTTGACTTTCCGCTAGTGAGAGTAGGAATAGAATTCTGACTTGACCAGGCGTGTTGAGCCCTAGCTTGTTCCCTTAACCATAGATATTTTAATTATCGGCTAAGCATCCGTGGATCTCATTATTTGAGATTTTAAATTTGCGGAGATCGAGGAATGATAGAGTTACTTATGAGTTTAGATGCTAAGCGTGGAGTAGATGGTTCTCTTTAGAGCCCGTCGAAGGTACTTATGGCTTTTGATCCCACAAAATTGTCTCACCCCATATTTGTGAATAAATAATTAAAGATGTTAGGTTTTTGACTATAGTTAGTTCTTTATCTTCTTTAGAGAATTCTTGCTTATGAGAGTTGGGTACACATCAAGGTACTGTCAGTGTTGCGGTGTAATAGACAACTGATTCTTGATAGTTTGCTGCTATTGTTTCTATTGTTATAAAAGCCGTGGGATTCGGAGTTTGGCAAAAATTAACATGAAATAAAGCCCAAATGTATTAAAGTGAAAATACAAAGCCATAAAAGTTTTCTATGGTACTCCGTTGTCATGGACTTCAAAAGGTGGAGGAAAATTCTAAAGTCATAATAAGACTTACGATAAAGCGGTAATCCCGTTGAATTAGTGGTTGAAAAGACCGAGAGCCTAACTTGCAAAAATGCAAATGTCTTTGAAATAATGTTAATCAAACTTTGATTCCGGAGATATCTAAATAAAACTTACATCTCGGACTCGTAGATGAGTTGTTTCGGTCGTAATAAAAAGGATATCTCCCTAAATCGTGTTAAATTAGGACCTTGATGTGGACCTCATTCTTGTTTGCAACGGTTTTCGAGGGAAGATGGAAAACTAATTAGCGTCTTAGCTTTATATTTGTAACACCCCCAAAATTTCACAGCGGAAGCGTTCGGGTCATGGGGTGCTACTAAATCAATATACACAACACAAGGTAATAAAGAATGGAAATTCTATTCCATTTTCAAAAGATATATTAATTTAAGAAATAGTTTTACATAGTTGTTTCAAAGTGCGGAAGTAAAGCCCATAAAAATATATGTTGTCTCATTAAAAGTTGTATTAAAATGTTTGGAAACACTTCGGATGCCAGTCTTCAACGAATGACTTTGCCATTGCCCACGCCAATAAGTAAACCTGAGAAAAACATGATAAAATGTCAACACAAAGGTTGGTGAGTTCATAGGTTTAAGTTTAAGAAATCAAGTTGGACCAAAGTTGCACATATAGCATCTCCGTGAATGACACTATATGCAAAATACTATTACGCTAATACCAAGTTCATGCGACCGAAACTACGACGGTGTGCATGCATCTAGAAGCATGATAAATAAAAGCCCATCAAGTGTATTTCCAGTACACTCAATCAATACGATATGATATACGCCCGACGTTTGCCTATCCGGTCAAACTCGAACGGGGGTGTCATCCCCAATAGATCTATTAATAACAATCGCGCCTCCCCAAAGGGAACTAATGGTAGCATAGTTGGGATTCAAGGTTGTTTCACGTAATAGAGTTTTCAGTTTCAGGTCCGAAAGGAGTTTTACATGTTTCTCACCCCATAGTTTTATAAAGCAAGCAATAAAAGTAAAAGTGGGGCTATAAACTCACCTTGATGATTCAGCAGGTAAAGTATGATAATATCATGTACACAAAGGTAATGGCTTCAACACGAAACCTAGATATAATAAGGCAAGTCTTAGATAATATATATATTCCGTTTACGACCCTAAATGGTAATGTTTAGAAAATGGTTTAGAAGAGAGACACTTGTGTCGTTATAACTTGTGTGGTAATGCTTAAAGATCAAAATTATATAATTTCAAATATTTTCTCATGTGTTTGTGTTACATAGCTTATGTGAACGTTATCGACGTACATAAAATGTAGTTGTGAAAATATTTCTTAAGTTTTGGCTCTTGGAATGAATCGAAACTTCCGTATGAGAGTTGGCTCGAATATTGACTCAAGTGTTATCGAAGAATAAATAAATACAAGTCGAATTGTATTTATCATGTCCGTTTGGTTTCGAGGTGTGAAAGTATAAATTTACCGAAGTCGTGGTTAAATAATATATTTGGACATATATAGTATTTAAAGTTTATGCCGATGAGGTCGTCAAATGAAAGTACGGGTTAAAGAGATTTATTTAAAAGAAAAATGGTAAAATATATAAGCTTACTAAACTTATAAAAGTTTTAGGGTGAACAGTGTCAAAGTATTCAACCTTGAGGATTGAAGTTGTAAAAATAATACAAGTTTTAAATCTTATAAAAGTTCTTTAAGAAAATGTTAAATGGGTTAAAGTTGAGCGGTTTAATGTGTAATAATTAATATGAGTTATAAAACTTGTAAAGTTTTCAAGTGGCCAATCAATTGAAATAGAAGGCCAAAACTGCCAAAAGCGAGAGTTTCAAAATAATAAAATAGGCAAATCTGCCACACCCAAGGTTTGAACTAAGGACCTCATGGATAAACACATAAGCCCCTCCCAACTGAGCCAACACAACTTTGTTGTTGAGTTCTGCATCTCGGTTATGTTTATAGCGTTTTTCTTTAGCTGTGTCACTTTTAGTTTTATTCCTTTCTCAGTGTGCATGCGCTGGTTTGTAGGAAAGGTTATACCAGGCACACTTGGTTTATAGAAGCTTATAAGGGCAACGCTTGGTTTGTAGTGGAGTGCGTAGTTGTGTTCGTGTATTTTGAGTTTTCAAATATGTCATTGCATGTTAACAGTAGTTTAGTTTTGTTAGATCCTTAAACCACACAAGGTCATTACGATATGTTAAGTTTGTATAGGTTGTACGTGACGTGTGTAATGAAAACAAGTTTAGAAGTTTTTAAAACACGTCGCGAGCGCATCATTACCAAGAAACTAAATACGAGATTGAAGCTACCTACGTATTGAAAAGAGTTTGTGGAGAACTTACAACACCAAGAGCGGTGGTGATGAGGCACGAGAGTATGAGAACACGACTTTAGCTTATCCTTTACAAAACCCACTCGAACTCGAACTAAACCCAAAGATGACCTCTATGCTAGTGATATAGGATCGAACTCTAGCTTCTTGTTTCAACTTCTATTCGACAGTGAGAGGGAAGTGAGAGTGAGTGTTGTGAGATATTAAGTGTTTAGAAGTTATATTTTATAGAGGATACACGCATGGTCTAGTGTGAGTTGTGAGTTTACCAAGTCTCAAGGTTTGCTTATAAAGAGAAGAACCGCATGGTTTCCTCCATATTTTATTCGTGCCTCTTCATGGTTTCCAAGAAAGGAAAAAGAAATGGTGAGTGTGTTTGAGCATATGCTACAATCAGTCAAGAAGAAGGGGAGAACACGATTTGATGTTGCTATATTACAAGGAACATGGAGACACTAGGACTAGTGGGAAGTCAAGAGGTCTTAGGTTATTATAATATAGTGTTAGGATGTTTTAGTTGTGCTTTTGGTCTCTTCTTTGTACGCATGGTATCTCAGCAAGAAAGGGAGGGGCAAGTTTGGATGTTGTCTCCTCAACATGAAACAAGAAACATAAGATCCTTTGGATAATAAAGGTTATAGGTTAATAAAATACATCATAGGGTGGCTAGATTAGGCTTTTGGTCTCCTCATTTTCTACACTCACACACACACATGTTAAATAATCTTCAAAGTTGGTGTTGTGTTGCCTTGTACTCGTTGACTGCAACAAGAAAGAAAGCCAAGACAAACTTGTCTCCACATGCATGACATTGTGATGTTTTGTTTTGGTTGTGTCTTGTACGAGGAAGCAAAGAAAAGAAGAGAAACATAATTTTGTCTCCCTTTACACGCATGGAAAATATTACCAAAGTTGTCATTTGTTTTGTGTCTTGCTTAGTTGATTTGTGTCTGGTTACTTCACAAAATAAGGGGAAAAGCATGCACCAACTTTAAAATTACAACAAAGGTTTTAAAGTGATGGATAGACAAACCTCAAGACCTACTTAAAATCCTCTAAAAGAGAATGTTGCTTTATACATGTTGGTTAACATAATTAAGTGATGCTCGTAAATAACGTTAGCTAGGATTTTGTAAAGTAAGACTTTATATTATTTTTCTGGAAACTTATACGACGAATACTCGGGTAAGTAAAATAGGGTGTGTTGGGCTTAAGGATATTCGGATGATTAGGCCCAAGGAAATAATTCATGTTGGGTTGGTTTGGACGCTTAGTACTCGAGCCCAACAAAATGAAATGAATTGGATCGGATCGGGTTAAGAGGCCCGGTGAGAAATAAAAATATAAAAGTTTATTATATATTTATTTTATATAATTTTTATTATCAAGGTCGAGGTGAAAAATATCCCGTGACTTGTCGTGTATAAAGTTCGAAACGAAGAAGAAAAAAAAATATGGCCGCGAAAATCGGTAGGGAAATTTACGAGTTGTTATAATATCTTTATCGGAATAAAACCTATCGAAACGAGAAATCATGAAGAAATTCATTTCTCACCAAAAATAAAATAAATAGAGAAAAATAGGAAAATGAGAGCAAGAGGTAATCACAAAAGTAACTTCCATGGGCAGTGTTAGCATCTAAAATCATATTTAACAATGATTTCAATTTTACGCTTAGTTTGGGGACTTGTGAAAAATCAGGGACGATGTATTCTATCCGTATGGTCACTCCTCGCTGAGTTGTGTTTCCTACTCCGTGATCCTAAAAATGTCTTTTGAAAAATGTGGGAGTTATCGATTGACATGAAAGTTCAACAAACCGTCACACAAAAAGGAAAGTGCTTAATGATATATCTATATACGAAATAAAATGGTTTAAACGGGGCGTTTTTAAAGCTAAAGATTTTTTTGTACCCCTTGATAAACATCTTTCTGTTCTTGTTTGATGTGAGGGATTATTAGTTAAGGGGGTTTAAAAGATTTTCTTTCACTACGTGTGTAATTAACATTGCGTTTGGGACCAGCAATGGTTTTAGTGTGGGGTATTTTGATGTGTGCTAAAACACACATCATTTTATATCTAAAAAATATGCTAAATCGGACTAATCACCATGAAATATGCCAATTTATATTGCAAATATGTTGGATTTGTGTTATTATGTCTTGCGGTACAAGGGTTTGAAAACAAAGCAAAAGCGGTGATTTTGGATACGTTTCGACGATGTTTTCGCGTATTTCAAGATTCAAATGAAGTCGTAAAATTATCCGAGCACACCATTGGAAAGAGCACGGAAAAAGCGAGTCAAGTGGTTATTTCGCATGAATTCATTAATGGATTGAAGTTCTCGGTGTTCCAAACCACAGGCTTGCTTTAAAAGTCGAGTGCCGATTATGTTGTTAAGAAACATAGACCAATCAAATGGTTTATGTAATGGTACAAGACTTCAAGTACTTAAATTAACAAGAACCTCTATTCGGTAGCGAGATCATTAACGGAACCAACTTGGAAAAAGGTGATTATTCCAAGGTTGAGGATTACTCCGTCGAGATAAGCGTTTGCCTCTTAAGATTGTCGGAAACAATATCCGATATCGGTATCTTTTCCATGACAATCAACAAAAGCCAAGGGCAATCGCTTTCTAAAGTTGGTTTGTACTTGCCCGTCTGTGTTCACACATGGACAACTCAGACGTTGCCGTATCAAGAGTAAAAGCAAGCGGGGTTTGAAGGTTGTCGTTTGTGATCGGGATGGTAATCTCTCAAAAACCACAACAAATGTCGTGTATAAAGAAGTACTTGAAGGTCTTTGAACAAGGTTCATGTTATATCATGTATGTATCATTGGTGTAATCACGTTATATTATACTATGGTTCATTATTTTTAATGTTACAAGGTTTGTTAGCAACTTAAATTTTCATTGAAATCACAAATTATTTTATGTTTGAGTCAATCTATTCTTATTTTGGCAACGCGATAGTTGTAAATCGATTGTCACTCAAACATATTTTAAATTTAACAAATTTACGTTATTACTTTTATTATCATCTCATTTATCTACTTCTTTAAAACTAACTTTGGTGTCAATGGTCTCTAAGCTAGTTGAGGCTATAAATGGCACTTGATCCAAGACACCTACACAACAATTTATTCACACGGTGTAGTGTTATTTATTTTATAGTTTTAGGAGTAGTTTTAGATTTAGGAGTAGATATAGTTTTAATAGCTTATTTCATTTAGCTTATTTGAAGTGCTTATTTTGTAACCAACTCTTTTATTTATCAATGAATTTAATGCTTATCACTTAGCTTATTCTTCTTTTTCTTCTACTATTTTCTTTTTCTTCTTCTTATCTTATCTAATAAGTCATAATAGCTTATTAGCTTTTTGTAGCTTATTTAGATCTAGCTTATTTATTAAACACTCTTTTTCTACCTTGTTTTAAAAGATTTTATAACCTTAGATCTACTTTTTATTTTACAAAATACTTTATAAAAACACAAAAAAAAAATTGATTTTATTAGTTTTCTTAATCAATATAATAAGCTTTTCACCTCACTTGACAAGCATAGCTTTTACTATCATTTTCTTAGTTTAATTTTATTTCGTCATTAGTTGTTCTTTAATTTTAATTAGTTAAAACATTTCTATTAGCTAAAATAGTTTTATAATTCTTTTCAAAATCAAAACCAAATATTTGATAATCAAGCATCAAACAAAAGACAATAACGTAAATCTCAATTCATATCTCGCCGTGGAATACGACTCGGAAGATTGATTATTACTTGTCCTCAAGTAGTGATTGATTCTTAATCGGAAAACAAAATTTTAAAATTGCCCTTCACCGCAAAGCGAATCACCTATAAATGATCATGTGAACACATGGTTGCAAGAAGGGGAGGGGCTCGATTTTGTTCCATATACAAAAGATGAAATGTCATCACAGATTGAACAGATTCCACTAAAGGCGGACAAAAAAGCATTAATAGTTTGGAAGAAGATGGAATAACATATTTCATACCAAGATAGTACCATAGCCATCGGCCACCTTGCACCTAGACATTAAAAATTGTGAATTGTGATCTTTGTGAACATGTACAACCATGGAAAACCAATGTGATATACCTAAAATAAACCGGATAAAATAGGTAACATATATTCCAATGACACACAATTTTACTCTTGATTCATCGATAGGAAGAGTGACCGGATATTAAAACTCCATCCATGAGAATCGGTTTATGATTAAAGTGTAAACATATTGCAATAATGGAAATCATATAGACCATGTAAACCAAAAAAGAAGTGAGAACGTATTCTCTAACCTGGTCACAACTTCTAAGCTCAAGGATATATGCGGCCCTCAAGTTTTGTACTCGAAAGCTAATTTAATGAGTTAATGCCCTGTGTGTGGAACGAAAACTACAAAACGAACCATCGATCAAGAAAAAAAACAAACCATCGATCAAGGGAAAAAAATAGAGCCAAAACCTATCTCAATGCTACGTTGTCTATTAATATATTGCATCTAATGCCCCTTACTAACGATGAATTCATCAAATAACTATAGCATGTTAAACATCAATTAAATCATATCAAAAGAATAGTCCACCAATTTTACCTCAATCTTTATATGATTGATACATATATTCTAATAGAAAATCAGTAAAAGATTTAAACTACAAATTAACTTCATATTGGAATGTATTTCAAATTAGATTAAACATCAACTCATCAAGTCATCAACCATCTTGTAACGCTTGTGCATCTTTCAGTCACAGCCATAACTCTAAACCGGAAGTGAATTAACAACAAAATCCTTTACAAAAATATATCAAGTAACCATAAAGATCAATCATACCTTACAATTTCTTCGATAGTTAACTCCGAATAATCAATCCCATCAGTGAGTCCTCAAGCCGAACTACAAAAAGCATAAACCAATGAGTTTTTCGGTGGATTAGATAACTGGATTTGTGTCTGTGTTTTTTTAATTTCACTCAAAAAATGTAGTTTAAAACCATTGATGATCTAATCGTTGTAATTCAAAACATAAATTGTATTTTGAGGTTATTGATGGATCAAGATTTGTATAATGGGGAGTAGGGTTTGTTGCGGTGATTTCTGATGTGTTTTTAAAAAGATTTGAAATCTTGAAATATAGCAAACAATACGCTCCTCTCATTCAATGATTTGGTGTGATTTGAAATTTCAAAATTTGAAAGTATCTTTAGAAATGCCGAGTAAATTGGGGAGGATGTTAATGGTTGAATGGCATAGAATCATAACCAAGTTATTAGATGGAAGATGGGAATATTGTAGAAAGACTATCGTTTTGAAAGAAGTGTTAATACCATAAAATTTGGATTGCTCTACGGTTGAGGTCTAAACCCGAGTTCGAATCTTGCAATTGACAATTTCTTTTTAAATATGTAGTCGGATGTTGTGCCCATCATCATTTTCACCTCATCAAATATGTGTCATGTCAACATTAAACGCCTAGTCAAGATTAATGACGTGGCATATGTAGTCTCATATATATGTATAGATATGTTTAACGATATTCGAGGGTAAAATACTTTTAAAAAATATAAAATGATCAAAATACTCATTTTTACGAAGTCATGATAAGTTTAAAAGTTTTCTAAACTTTTTCCCCAAATTTACACTTTTTACCCTCAAGTTTCAAAATGTACGAGTTTAGTCCCTCAACTTTGAGAGATTGATACATTTACCCGAAACTTCATCTATATCAAGTTTTCAAAATTGATAGTTTCGGTCCCTTTACAAATCTGCTTCTATAAATATTTCAAAATTTGATATTTACGAGGTTGGCCCTTCTATTTCCAAAGTTTACACTTTTAGCACAAAACTTTATTTCACCTTATAACTAGTTTACTCAAATTACAAAAAAGCCTTTGTGGTTTTCATGCATTCATACATGCGTATGGAATAGCCCTCTAACTTTCGAATAAGTACAAAATAGACCCTAGGCTTTCCGTTTTTACATTTACGTTTAAATCTTAACCTTTCAAGTTTCAAAAACTTACATTTTAGACTTTATAACTTGTTTAACTTTCCAAAAACTTACATTTCAAAAAATTATTTCACCTTACAACTACACGTTTTGCAAACATAGTCCTAAAATATATTTTTAGACTTTATAACTTGTTTAACTTTTCGAAAGCTTATCATTAGCTTATTTGGAGCTTATGGCTTATTTGTATTGCTAATGGGTCGGGTAAAATCGTCTTTAGGCCAAGGTTTTCATGTGTTTGGGCCTTAAGGCCCAATCGGGTGTCGTTTGTTTTAAAAGGGGAACGAGGCATTTGGGGGGTTAAGGGTTTCTTAGGTTGATTTTTAGTGATATAAACTTGATTTTATTATGTCGAGCTCAATGAAGATTGTTTTAAGTGGCTTATAGAAGCATAATGAGACATGATAGTGTCTCGCTTACATATTATTTACTCGTATTGTTGATTACTTTAGGTGTGCTTAACATTTTAACGTGCAATATAGGAATGTAAATGAGGTGAAAGAACTTACGACACTCGAGTGAGTGGGGATGAAATGCGAAGAAAATGCGAACGTGACCAAGACAATACCTTATTGTTCCTTAACCCAAGCAACGAAGCAAAGAACCTTGTGTGACTTCCTTTTTCCTTTGCACCCGATATACCACAGAGGACAAATTTCTTTCGAGAGGTAGTTGGTAAATGTGAGTGCTTGAGAGTTTGAAGTTTTCATCAAAGTTCTTAGAAGTATGATTTATAGTAGAAGTTAGTATGGCATTTTGTTTATTTCATTAGTGTAGCTTCTAAGTTCCAAGAAAGCAAAGATGGAGTGTAAGATTGTCTTGGGCATGCACTATTTTTAGATGAAATGTGGGCGTGCACTTTGCCTAGTCGAATCACAAAACACTAGGACCATTGGTTTATAAAGTCCAAGGGTGGTCAAGTGTTTAGCTTAATTATATATTCATTTAGGTGGATTTGACATGTTTTTGTCTCTTCTTTTATACACACACACGCATCGTTAGGACCAATGTTAGATTACATTCGTTTTTGTGTTTTGCACCTCTTATTGTTGCGTCCGTTTGGTTCATGAGACTTAAGGAAAGACACCACCAAAATGTGACTTAGTTATTTTGTATACAAATTTTAAGGGTGGTACACTTGGGCTAGGTAGAAGGCGAGGCCCAATGGAGAATAAAGGGTGGGTTGGGCTTGAATATTGGATCGGTTGGAGGCAAAAGCCCAAAGAAAATAATAGAGAGGAGTGTGGGCTAGGCCGGTCCAAAGGAAAGAAAAATAAAATAAAATTTTCTTACATATTTATTAAGTATTTTAAGAATATCGGGATCGTGGGAAATTTCATTCGGATCACAATGAAATGTTTTGAGCGCTCAATTGCGTTGGTCATGCATATGTCAAATGATATGCAAATGTGACAAGCGAAAATTTCATGATGATGTAAATCGTGCTTTATTTCGATTAAAGTCTTAAGTACAATAAAAATTTTCGGAGCTTACAGGGCATAAGTATCAAAATAGTCTATACCGACTTTTGTCTAAAGCCTTGAATGACTAGTATAGCCTTGAACTTTTCAATAGTTCCATCTACCTTCATTTTCCTTTTGAAAATCCATTTGCAACCAGGTGGTAGATCAACCAACACCCAAGTGGTGTTACCCATGATGGAATTCATCTCATCATTGATTGCTTCTTTCCAGAAAGAAATATCTCGGGACTTCATTGCTTCTTCAAATGTCTTGAGATCATCCTCAACAATGAAGCAATAGGAGTATTGGTCAGAGACCTCATCCCTTGTTCCTTCAATTAAGTATAATTAAAACTCAGGTCCAAATGACTTTGGATTCCTGACCCTTTTGCTCTTTCTGAGCACATGTTCAGGTTGTTGAATCGCAACCTCATCGGGGACCATCGATGGCTCTTCATCGTGGACCTCGATACACCAATGTCATGAGTTCCATTAGGAATCCTCGACTTGGCCTAGGGGCGATGACAATCTACTCTCATCAAATATTGCATCCCTTGATTCAATTATGGAGTTAATTAAAACAGATTCATCAGGTTCAATAACATAGAACCTAAAAGCCTTGGAATGCTCAGCATATCCAACAAAGATGCTTTCAATGCCTCTTTCACCCAAAATTTTCAACTTTGGATCAGGGAGTCTTACAACAGCACTACAACCCCAAACCCTGAGATAGTTCAGGTTGAGTTTCCTTTTAGTACAGATTTCATAAGGGGTAACCTTGTTCCTTTTGTTGGGAACCCTATTTAGTAAACAACAAGTTATTAATATAGCTTCATCGCAGAACCTTTGACTCAGTCTTGAATAGGAAAATATGGAATTAACCATCTCTTTCAGTGCCCTGTTTTTCCTTTCAGAAATACCATTTTGCTGAGTAGTATAAGGAGCAGTTGTTTCATGGATTATACCAACAGACTGAAAATACAAAGTATCCATGTACTCACCTCCCCTATCAGTCCTTAACCTTTTGATTAGGGACCCTTGTTGCAATTCAACTTCAGTTTTAAATACTTTGAATTTAGAGTTAATTACATAAATCGTCCTTGTGGTTTGGTTAAAATTACGGATCTTGTCCATGTTGTTTTTATTAAGCGGGTCACGTCCCCGTGGTTTCTCAAAGTTACGGATCTTGTACAAATTTTGACCCGCTCGTTAAAAAGGACGCAACTTGACATGATGGACTAACGGAGGGTTAACCTTGTAAAAATCCGATTTCCCTCAAAATACAAACCATAGGGACGATTTATGTAATTTACTATTAAAACAGATAAATTAATAAATTTAATTTATTTTACGAAAATATTTTAATTTTATTATAATAAATTAAAAAAATAACTTTTAAAAAAAATAATTTTTGTTAAAAAAAATTACAAAATTTAAGAAAAAAATCATTTTACTATAACACTTAAAAAAATTGTTTATTATAAAAAATAATTTTATTAAATTTTTTTACTATAACACTTATAACAATTTTAAAAAAAAAAACTTAAAAAAAATAATTTTGTTAAAAAAATATTATAAAATAAAAAAAAAATCATTTTACTATAATATTTAACAAAAACTGTTTATTTAGAAAAAAAATTATTAATTTTTTTAGAATAAATTAAAAAATTAGAAAAAAAAAATCCTTTTTTAATTTTATTATAAAAACGGATGAAAATATTATAAAATTTAAAAAAAAAAAAATCATTTTATTTTATCACAAAATAGTTTACTTGATTATTGGGGGTTAAGTCCCAGAATAGGGTAAAGATAATCAATAGCAAACCAAATACCAATACAGGTTACCGGATATCACTTGTAATCGTGTGATCACTTTCCAAAGTAAATTGTTTGACCCTAATGTCTGGGTATCACGAATGTCTACTTGGGATAAGACCAAATGTGTGTTAGTGATTTAGGCACAAATCAATAGCCCTTTTGCTTACAAGTGTTTATGTTTTCTGTCTATTCTTTCATGCATAATATGATTTTCTATTTATAGGTAATTACTCTTAGTAGTCAAATAGAATAACGAGGATTAATCGGCCCATATTAATCGCCTCATAATTATCCCCATTATAGCCAATAGTGGTTACATGACCAATTAAACGTGGTCATTATGCAGTTGTAACTGCCAGTTGAATAGGTCAAAGCTTTGTTATAAGTTGATTCCAGATAACGATGAAACTTGCCTAACAAAGCTAACTTAGCACTACCGGAGAAACATGCCTACCAAGACTAACTTAGCACTACCAAGACTAACTTCCGAATCTCTCCACTATAGAGTCAGGATCTTCAGGGACCTTATGGGTGTACATTCCGTACCTCCTGACCTATTACCAGATGTAAACTAATCCCACAAGTTCCCTAAATTTTCCAACACAATCTTAGTGATAAAATAATAGCAGTGTTTCTATGTGGGAAATCACTGAATAATATCTTCCAAAATTGCTAATAGAATTAATTTGTTTTGAGTTGGGAACTCAGACATATGTGGAAGAACAATGCTCAGAAGATGACGTGCCTCCACCCGGAAGGGATTCCAAATGTCAGCCTAAACAAAAACTACAAATGACATGTTCATCGGGTCAGCTATATAATTCTTCTGAATTAGTTATAATTAAAATCTTATTTTATCACTTTTTACCACATCGTTGGCATATTAGACGTGAAGATGGAGAAAGACCAACGAGACACACATGATATGATGATGAAGAGCCTTCACCAGGTTGGGAACCTACTCCTCAGCAAGAATCACAAACTCATTTAAGGGTGTCATCACCTGTATTTCAATCAGGCAAAGTCTTTTCCCATCACTTTACATTTACTTGGGTTTTTTTTTTTCCTTTCCAATTTATAAGCATTGAAAACTGCATGTTAAAATGCGCCCGAATAAGCATAAGAAATAAGAGGCAATCATTTTTAATTTGGATGCCAAATCATTAATATGTATTAATTATTTGTTTTATAATATCAAACAAATTTGTGAACATACATATTTAGTGTTCTTTGGGCAGTTGCATATATTTCGGAACATACATATTTAGTGGAATAGCGAGGTAAATACACGAACCACAAATGATCACTATATTGCATGCACAAAAAATAAGAAAACTCCAATGTTCGGAAAGGAAGTCAGATACCTTTCTCTCATAGGAACACGTGATTAGGATCATTAACCTCTGAGTTTCACAGCTTTAGAGCATCACTTTAGATCATCATTAACCTCTGAGTTTTATAGGTTGTGGCTTCAAATTGGTTGATGGTTAGGGTCTGTATGAAATTACCTATATCAGAACTCTTATCGACACCGATCTGTTCTTGATGCAATCTCAGATGCTTGCTTAATTGTATATATATGTGTTCTTATTGAAGTGAAACTACCCGAGGTCACGTAGCCATCTTCTTTGTTGGTGCAGGTGTAATTACAGGAGTCTTTACAACACCTCTAGATGTAATAAAGACTAAATTGATAACCAAGATGCAGTCGTTGTATATACAGATAGATATATAAGATGCCAGAAAAGAAAAACTTGGACCAATGAGCTTACACATGATGAAAATGGCGGATTTCCAGCCACCTTTGGTAGGTTTCTTCGAAGAAGTGTTAACATCCAAGTGGTCACATCTGTTGACTGCCATTGAAGTCTCCATTGCCATTTAGGAGAAGTGGTGAAAACTTTAAGTGTGTAAAGTGCTAGTATTTATAAGAGAAAGAGTTGCATTTGCTTGCTTACACAATACACTCTTTTGGCAGAATACAACAAATGTAATATAGCGACATTAAGGGATCTACTTTTAACATTTTAGTATATTGCTTTTTAATAAATTCGATTTCAAATTAGAAAGTGATATAGATTAATGGGAAAAAGAATAACCTGTTATAGTGGTATGATAATTCACATAATTTGGTTAATTGGTAGTTGTTACACCAATCGTTAAGTACCCTTAATCCGTATATTTTGTTTATTTTTCTTTTACATTTTAGTGACTTCTAAATCTAATCTACATATATAATATACCAGCTCAAAGTGGGTATGAAAATGTTCGATACAAAAACATGACATGGTCAATAACATATGGTTAGACAAGTTTTAGTATTTGCTTTTGACTCATTTGAAATAAGTTGATGCAGGTTTTCCGTGTTTCTAAACAAATGATGAGTTGTGTTCGTAACAACTTTGTAGTTGCACATACAAATGTTGGAAAAATTTAGTGCACTTGTGGGATTAGTTCACACCTTGTAACGGATTAGGAGGTGCAGTGTACACCCATAAGGTCCATGAACACCACGACTCTAATAGTGGTTTGGATTGGTAGTGCTTGGTGAAAATCTGTTGTGGTTACCATCGATTATCGTTGTTTCCACCGCCGTACTTCCTTTGGATGAGTGTTTCCACCAAGTGGTGTCTCATCGAAGTTGTGTTTACATCGGGCGGTGGCGTTTCCAGCAGCGGTGTAACCACCGATGGCACTATGAAGGTACCGATGATAGTCTTCGCTTGTAACGGCTTTGACCTATTCAAGTGGCGGTTTAAAGCGCATTATGACCACATTCAATTGGTCATGTAACCTCTAACGGCTATTATGAGGATAATTATGAGGCTATTAATGGGCCGATTAGTACTCATAATTCCATTGACTAGCCAAGAGTATTTTCCTATAAATATGAGATCTGATTATGCATGAAAAACACACAGAAAACCATTAACACTTATAAGCGAAAGGGTTAAAGAATTGTGCCTAATTCTCGAACTGCATTTGGTCTTATCCCAAGTAGATATTCGTGATACCCAGGCATTAGGGTCGAATAGTTTACTTTGGAAAGTGATAACACGATTCCAACTGATATCCGGTAACCACCTAGTGGTATTCATTACTGCTGACCGTTTACTTGTTTCTGCTGAACAGTTGAGCTTAGCTGCTGAATTGATTATCTTCACCCTGCTTTGGGACGAATACACACCAACAATCAAAGTAAACTATTTAGTGATACTCAATGGCAACCGCCGCAATGAACACATGGCTTCAAACTTTGCCAAGCTTGATAAGTTTGAAGGGTGGACTTTAGGAGGTGGCGAAGAAGATGCACTTCTTCGTCGAGCATGAGTGTGGTGTATGTGCCGACAACACCTATTCACGATGATGGGGATGATGCTCTTGTGGGCGGATCGGAAGGAGGAGCAAATGGGAGAATGACGACTACATATGCAGAGGTCTTATTCTCAATGGTATGTCCGATGCTCTTTGACATTTATCGAACTTTGAATCTTCCAAAGAATCGCTGGGACTCCTTGGATGCCAAATATATGGTGAGGATGCATCAAGTAAGAAGTTTCTTGTTAGTAATTTCACAATTACAAAATGGTGATTCAAGACCGGTCATGGAACAATACAATGAACTTCTTGGAATACTTGAAAGGTTTACACAACATAATATGCACACGGATGAGTCTATTTTAGTCTCTTGTGTAATTGACAAACTCCTCCTTCTTGGAAAGATTTCAAGCATACCTTTAAACATAAGAAAGAGGAGTTAACTCTGGTTGAGTTATGCGATCATCTGCGCATTGAGGAATCTCTCAAGGTGCGAGGATAATGACAAGCCAAAGAGTAGCAATGTTCTTTGGTGCATCTGTTGTCAATATGGTGGAGCATAACAACTCCACCGTGTACAATGACAACAAAGGCAAGCGCAAATATCATGATAACACAAGGGCATATCCTAACAAGAAGGCAACACCTACTTGTTGGAAATGTGGCAAGACTAGTCACATTAAAAGGGACCGCAAGGGTGTTAAGTTTGGTGGTAAAGCCAATGGATCGCACTAATGGTTGGGAGTGGTGGTTCACCAACTCACCGAAAGGTCGAATATGTTTAATAAGTCTTTTCAGATTTATTATGTTACATATGTATCTGAATCTAATTATGTGCGGGATGATGATATTGCGTGGTGGGTTGAATCGGAGCAACAGTTCATGTGTGCAAAGATAGAAGCGGTTCAAGACTTATGAGTCACCGAATGATGGTTCTATTCTTCACATGGGAAATGAGTCAATGACCTTGGTGCATGGTCATGGTTGTGTAGATCTTAAGATTAGTTATGGAAAGATTGTAACTTTGTTTAATGTTATTCATGTTCACGATATAAGGAAGAACTTGGTTTCAAGTAGTGTTTTGAATAATCATGGATATAAACAAGTTATTGAATCGATAAATTTGTTCTTTCTAAGAATGGTGTTTTATTGGTTTTGGTTATTTATGTAATCAAATGTTCAGGCTTAATGTTTCCAACTTGGTCATGTACATTATAAAAGGATGCAAGATATGTCTAAGGATGGGTTAATCCCGACTTTTGACATGGACACCGAAAAGTGTAAAACTTGCATGTTGACCAAGATAACCAAGAAACACTTTCGTGGTGTTAGTCGTGAGACCGAGCTCCTAGAGGCGATATACATGATGTTGTGTGATTTGCATGCTACTCCTTCTTTGGGGAATAAGAAGTACTTTGTGACGTTTATTGATGATGCTTCTAGATTTTGTTATGTTTATTTGTTACATACAAAAGATGAAGCATTAGATAAATTCAAAGTGTTTAAAACTAAAGTTGAATTACAACTTGGGTCTTTGATCAAAAGATTAAGGACCGATAGGGAGGTGAGTACATGGATACTCTGATTTTCGATCTGTTGGAATAATCCATGAAACGATCGCCCTTATACTCCTCAAGCAAAATGGTATTTACGAAAGGAAAACAAGGTCAAGGAGATGGTTAATTCCATGTTGTCCTATTCGTAATGAGTCAAGGGTTCGGGGTGAAGCTATGTTAACGACTTGCTATTTATTAAATAGGGTTCCGATGTAGTACTAAAACAAGATAACACAAATTGATCCTGTTGATTCACACGAATGCCGTGAACAACTCTTCCAATAATCGCTGATTCACCGAATACCGATTACTAGGATAATTCTTAGCAAAAGCGCCAAAAATAGACTTTTCATATTTCTTAGGACCGATTATCCCACATTACAAAGGAACTATTAAATAGGACTACAAAAGCGTAAACAGGCCTTAAAAGACAAACGGGGAAAGTTATTACAAAACAAAGTCCAAAAAGACCAAAAACACTAAAATGCAAATAACTCATTGATGAGTGTGTAAATACTCATCATTTTGGTTAAATCTGAATCGCAAAACGTTTAAAATGCTCGAAATGCATCAAAATCGAAAATATCTCAAAATTGCATTTTATATGTTTCGGATGCAAAATGTTCAAAATCGGATGAAAAATGAGCAAAGTTTGCATAATTGGCGGTTTCGGTCCCCAAGTTTCTAAAATTGTCGAAATAGTCCCGAGTCCTAATTTCAAAGATAAATCACCAAAGGTCCTTTTAAAATCATAAGTTGTCAAATTTAGTCCTTTGGTGAAAAATGTCAAAAGTTTTGAGAAGTTACAAGATTGGTCCTTGAAGTTTGAAAATTGGCAAAAGTGGCCCTTGGAAAATTGGAAAATGTCAAGTTTGGTCCACTGTACTATGGAAGCTTGTCACTTATAGTCCCTTGGAGCAACTTTGATAATATGGCAGCATTGGTCCTTAATTTTTCGAAATTACAAAAGTAGTCCTTGTTTATTAAAAGAGCTAATACCTTTTGGACTTGTCAATAACCTTTGGACCCCCGCCACCCATTTGACCCCCGCCATAACCAATTGGACCCTTAATTTTGACCTTCCCTTTTATATTATAGCCGGTCAAATAAGTCAAACAATCACCCCTACACGCCTTTTTCCTTCTTCCCAACATCTAGCCTGCAACACCATCCCCCCTCCAGCCACCCTACTCCTCCATGTCCCCTCATCCTCAACAACCTTCCAATAGCATTTAATGCCTCTTCTACCCAAGCACTCAACCCCAACTGTCAAAAAGCCTTTTTCCCGCCAAAAACCAAATGAGTGGCCAAGATGAATTCAATCAATCCAATGGCCCTGATTATATGTGGGATTAGCTCAGAGAGAGACAAGAAGCAGGGTTGGTGTATAAAAGAGGTTGAAGAGAGAAGAGAAAAGAGTAGCTAGTTTTATTTTCTTTCTTTAATGTCGTTTTTTAATTAAATGTTTTAGTTTTAGTTAAAATGCTGTAATTTCAGTTTCTTGGTATCACATTTATGTTAAATCATCTTTGTAATGTGTTTTGAACATCAATCCAAGTCTTTTATATAGATTCCAAGTTTTAAGTTAACTGTTGAAAATCTCAGTTTCCAGTTCTTATTCATAAGCTCTTAGAAGCTTATTTTTAAACTCAAATCAGTTTATTTAAGCTTATCAAAGCTTTATGTAAGCAAGCATCCATTTCAAGCAAGTTTGGTCCATGGTCAACAAAAGTCAAACCGAGCTAGAATTTGGAATGGTGATGATAATAGTTGTTGCGAGAGGATGGATTTGGGTTTAAATAGATTAGGCGATGTAGGATTTGGTGCGGTTTTAGCCTGCAAGTCAAGGTGGACATCGTGAGTAGTTGCCTTATTTACATTTTCACATAAGTTTGCATATTTTGATTGTGTTTGTATTGGTAGTCATAAACTGTTAAAACCTGTTTATTAAGTTGTATGTAGGGTAGCTTAACTTAATTTGATCATTAATACTAGTTGGTTTAGTGTTTAGCTCATTTTAATTGCATGACAGTTATATAAAAGGGTGTTTGGAATTGCTGATTTATCTGTTATTTGGGTTAGAGTAGTGGTTTAGGCCAGTTGTTTCATGTTTGTTAAGTCCTATTATACTTATCTCTGTCATTGAATTGCATCTACAAACTCTCAAAGTCAAAGTTACCTGTCAACTGTTTTCATTGCTTAACTGTTGAAGTATTTGCAATTCAAAAACTTGTTTGTGTCTCAAATTCATAGAACTAGCTTTCCTTAAGTTTATTTCATCATAAGATATCATTTTCAGTTCACAAAGTTGATCCAAATCTCAAAAAAGTCAAATTTTCAGTTTTCTCAAAAAAGTCAAAGTGGTGAAACTCAGTTTTGGGCTCAAATAGGGTGAATTTTCTTGGATTCATTTCTGGACCAATTTCAATGAAAATTGTAGGTTTAAAAAGTTCACCTGGTCTTGTTTCTTATTATCATTTTTGTGGAATTTTGTCAATTTTTTAGAAGTCTCAAACAGGCTTGTGAATGAGAGCTTATATGCCCTGTGCAGAGCACTTAGCTGCACAGGTTTTGTGCAGATCTTGCATGCCTGTCACAGAGCTCATTTGAGCTCATCCAGGTCTCTTCTTTGATTTATTAGTTCTCACCCAGGTCTAGTGTAAGTTCCAAGTTTTGGTTTTAGGTTTTAGCTTATTGATTGGCTTATTTTTAAGCTCATAGTAGACCCCCTTAAGCTGCTTTTAGTCTTAAGCTCAATTTCATCAAATCTTTGTAGATTGCAATTCTGTGGTTTAGGCTTGGTGAGACTTGTTGCATTTTGGCTCTTTTAGCTTATCCAAGCTTCTATTTCAGTTTGGTGGCCCTTGGTGCTCACTAGCTTATTCCAAGTGCTTATTCCTTAGCACTTTGCACATCGGTTCACATTCCTCCACATAACCCCATGTTTTTCCATTTTCCTAGCTTCCTAATATTATTTTAGACTTTTCCTGAAATTTTCATATTTTTCCAAGCTTGTTTGCTATTTTTCTTAATTTAAATTAGTTTTAAGCATTTTTAATTAGCATTTAATACAATTAATTAAGAAAAGGTTCAAAAAAATAATTTTTCATTTTTCTTAAGTTAAGATAAATATAAAAAGTCAAAAAAATATTTTTCTAGATTTTTCTTAGTTAAATTTGTATTTTTAGATAATTTAATTAGTTTTTAATAGTTTTTAATTCCTAGAAAATCCAAAAATAATCAGAAAAATACAAAAATTGTTTTGAAAATTCTCTTTTGATATTTTAGATTTTTCTAAGTTTTAATTTTATTTTTCTAACTTTATTTCCTATTTTCTTGTATTTTAGGTTATTATTTAATAGTTAAAAATAATTTTTAATTAATAATAATTAGATAATTAGTTGTAAAAATAATTTTCTTTTTCTATAAATTTTCTTTTATCATTAGGTTTGTAAAAATATCATTTTCATATTTTTAGGATTAATATTGTGTAAGTTTCACATTTTTATTTGTACGTTACGTAGTTTTTAATTCAGTTTTATAAAAACATAAAAACAAAAACATCATTTTAAATATAGTGATAGCGTTTATTTAATATTTTTTATCTTTTTAATTTCCTTTAATTTGCATTTAAGCCCTTGTAGTTTATGAGCTTTTCCTGTAGTTATAATAATTCAAATCCCGTTTTTCGTTCAAATTCCTCGATCACTATTCGTTGGGTGATCCATTGCATAGCTCGCTGGGACATAACGACCCGGGGAAACCCTATACTCCCCTGATCTTCATTGAGTTCGTGTCTGAACCGTTTTAAGTTTGTTACGGTCGGCCATTCACAAGTGGCCGGTTTGAGTGATAAAACTTGACGGTTTGGCACGCATCAAATTTTTGGCGCCGCTGCCGGGGAGCTGTGCTGATTATCTTCCGTCTAGCAGATTAGTGATTTGGATATTCACTCTTTGTTTATACCATCTGTATATGTTTATATTTTCTTATAAAAATCAAAAACCCAAAAAGATTTTTATTCTTTGTTTTTACAAAATGTTTTTCAAAAATACCAAAAATATCCATCTTTACCCTCTCACATCTTTGATTCTTCATCCCTACCCCTCTGAAAACCTTTGATTCTTTCTATGTCTTATCCTCACCCTCTTGGTTGTCAATGGTGTGGTGGTCCTTATAATGGTGGCAATTGCCCCAGTTGTAGCATGGTGGAGTCGAAGCGGGTGCATCTATAACCAAGATCCCTATTCTTACCATAACACAACCGATTTATTCCATCACTACCACTTTGTGAGACTCAAGAGTTTACTATTGTAGTCTTGTGGTGGTTCACACTCCAGTTCGATTGTCCATTGGGAAACACGCTTGTCTATGAGCGGGTTCACGATAACAATTATGACTACAACACATGTGACTCACGGCCACATCGGTTTCTTGTTGTGAATATTGTGGAGGTCCTCACTTTAGCTCGATTGTCAAACAAGGGATCCATTTCCTTGTAACAATTACGACTCTTCAGTATCATGACCAACCTCTACAAGACCAAATGAATCGGGCACCACCTCACTGATCCACTTCCTCAAAATCTTCTCCTTGATCTTTTGGATTTAGTGAAAGATTTGAAGGAATGTAAACATCCCAAGATAATCCAAAATCCATGGAAGAATTGTTAGGTGAAGAGCGGTGCTAAATTAAATTCCAAAATTGCGTTTGAAAAATCTATTAGGAATCAATTGCAAAAGAAAAACAAACCAGATCTAGCTCTCAATTTCGTTTCATTCCCGATGACGATGATGATGAGGATACACTTGATATCCTTCAATTTTATAAAGATTCATCAAGTTCATCGGTTGATATCCCAGCAGTTGAGATGCCATCTCAAACAAGCGCTATCACACCAAGCTCCCACTCACTCTCCGAACATGGGGACGAGCATCTTGACACTTGTTCACGAAAAGGAATCGGACGAATTCATAAAGTCTAGTGTTGAGAACCTTGTCCCAATCCCGAGAGAGTCACAGGAACTTTGATCATATGTATGATTCTTTTTCCCCTCTTGAGTGTTCAAATGATCATTTTGAAACTTTCTCTGATCTTAGTGACGATTGTGCTTCCTATGGAAACATCGAGTATGTTGAGACATCACTTCCACAATCGATGTTGATCATCTTCTTGAGGAGTTCACCGATGAACTCACTCACATCAATCCACTCTTTGATTTGAAGCCGATCCGGGAGGCCGAAAGTCCCTTGATAATGATCGTTCACTCACTTCTTATCCCAACAGTCCAATAGAGAATGTTGATCACTTTGTTCCCGAAACATTCAAAGCTACTCTCACTAATCCTCTATTTGAATTCGACTCTGAATTCACTTTAATTTCTGAGAATCCACTCTTTGATACTCAGATTGAGGATAGTGATGAGCCCACAATGGAACAAGAGTTCACAATTTCACTTCATGTGAATGATTCTCTTCATGAAGAGTTCTCCGGTGAGCTCTCTCATGAAATATCTCCTCCGGAACATGATCATTTCTATTTTGATCTTGAGGATGATATTGGCTCGGAGGAAGGTGCACTCTATCATACGAGTTTGCCTATTAATGATAATACCCTCACCCTTCCTCCCGATACGTCTGCATTTGAGGATGAAGAATGGATCTTGATTGTTATCAAAATCTTTCTTCCTTTCCTCAAATATCTTGTGATTTCTCTTCATCTTCACTCCTTTGGGAATGAAGACACTATCTTTGACCCCGGCATTTTCATTTATCATTTTGAGCCGGTTCTATGTATATCTCATCGGTGTGGAACTTTCACGTGCTTCAAATGTTTGTCCAAACATCTTGAATGAAAGTACGATGAAGATTGTCTCTTCCACTTACTTCCCATGAACAAATGAATTGGGTCGAGTCAAGCTAGCGACTCGGTAATCAAAAACGAGAGTTAAACATGGGTTTTCACCGTGTGTACCACCTAGTGTGGGGAGTTTCCCCATTGTTGTATATAAGTTTTATATAAAAAAAAAAAAAAAAAAAAAATCCTTTCAAATAATGGCCGTAGTATTTCCTTTTACGTTCTTTGTTTGAATAACGGTAGGTACTTTGAATATTGAGGGCAATATTCATTTCTAAGTGGGGGAATTCTCACTAATTTTATCATGTAATTATACCGCCTAATTCCCCGTTTTGGCCAAAATTTTTTTTGGAGTAAGTATTTTGCACTTACTCAATTGGTTATCATCCGCCTTGTCTAATAAACAAAAGGATTGGCTAATCCAGAGCAAACGGCTCTTGGTAAAGATATCTCAAATCCGTTGACGACTTGCAATTTGCCCAAAATTGTATGGTATTCACTCACCATATCCTTTAAAGTGAAGAGTTGGCTAGCCCGCAAGTTTATGGCTTGTGGTAAAGGCGATGGAAAAACCATAATTGGTAATCGGCTCACCAAAGATAATATTGATAATTTATCTAAGAGTTGGCTAGTCCGAGCAAACGGCTCGGTAAAGACAAATCAAATCCGTTGAAGGCGGTGGTTTGCTCAAAATCACATGGTTATCGGTGTACCACTCTTGAACTAAAACATTTGGCTAAAGTAATGGCTTTTGGTAAAGAGATTCAAATCCATTATGTTTTCTCAAAAGATTGCTAGGGACTAGCAATAGTTTAGTGTGGGGATTGATGAGTGTGTAAATACTCATCATTTTTGTTAAATCTGAGCTGCAAAACGTTTAAAATGCTCGAAATGCATCAAAATCTTGAAAATATCTCAAAATTGCATTTTATATGTTTCGGATGCAAAATGTTCAAAATCGATGAAAAATGAGCAAAGTTTGCATAATTGGCGTTTCAGTCCCCAAGTTTCTAAAATTGTCAGAAATAGTCCCTGAGTCCTAATTTCAAAAGATAAATCACCAAAGGTCCTTTTAAAATCATAAGTTGTCAAATTTAGTCCTTTGGTGAAAAATGTCAAAAGTTTTGAGAAGTTACAAGATTGGTCCTTGAAGTTTGAAAATTGGCAAAAGTGGCCCTTGGAAAATTGGAAAATGTCAAGTTTGGTCCCTGTACTATGGAAGCTTGTCACTTATAGTCCCTTGGAGCAACTTTGATAATATGGCAGCATTGGTCCCTTAATTTTTCAGAAATTACAAAAGTAGTCCTTGTTTATTAAAAGAGCTAATACCTTTTTGGACTTGTCAATAACCTTTGGACCCCCTGCCTACCCATTTGACCCCCCTGCCATAACCAATTGGACCCTTAATTTTGACCTTCCCCTTTTTATATTATAGCCGGTCAAATAAGTCAAACAATCACCCCCTACGCGCCTTTTTCCTTCTTCCCCAACATCTAGCCTGCAACACCATCCCCCCTCCAGCCACCCTACTCCTCCATGTCCCCTCATCCTCAACAACCTTCCAATAGCATTTAATGCCTCTTCTACCCAAGCACTCAACCCCAACTGTCAAAAAGCCTTTTTCCCGCCAAAAACCAAATGAGTGGCCAAGATGAATTCAATCAATCCAATGGCCCTGATTATATGTGGGATTAGCTCAGAGAGAGACAAGAAGCAGGGTTGGTGTATAAAAGAGGTTGAAGAGAGAAGAGAAAAGAGTAGCTAGTTTTATTTTCTTTCTTTAATGTCGTTTTTTAATTAAATGTTTTAGTTTTAGTTAAAATGCTGTAATTTCAGTTTCTTGGTATCACATTTATGTTAAATCATCTTTGTAATGTGTTTTGAACATCAATCCAAGTCTTTTATATAGATTCCAAGTTTTAAGTTAACTGTTGAAAATCTCAGTTTCCAGTTCTTATTCATAAGCTCTTAGAAGCTTATTTTAAACTCAAATCGGTTTATTTAAGCTTATCAAAGCTTTATGTAAGCAAGCATCCATTTCAAGCAAGTTTGGTCCATGGTCAACAAAAGTCAAACTGAGCTAGAATTTGGAATGGTGATGATAATAGTTGTTGCAGAGGATGGATTTGGGTTTAAATAGATTAGGCCAGTGTAGGATTTGGTCTGGTTTTAGCCTGCAAGTCAAGGTGGACATCTGTGAGTAGTTGCCTTATTTACATTTTCACATAAGTTTGCATATTTTGATTGTGTTTGTATTGGTAGTCATAAACTGTTAAAACCTGTTTATTAAGTTGTATGTAGGGTAGCTTAACTTAATTTGATCATTAATACTAGTTGGTTTAGTGTTTAGCTCATTTTAATTGCATGACAGTTATATAAAAGGGTGTTTGGAATTGCTGATTTATCTGTTATTTGGGTTAGAGTAGTGGTTTAGGCCAGTTGTTTCATGTTTGTTAAGTCCTATTATACTTATCTCTGTCATTGAATTGCATCTACAAACTCTCAAAGTCAAAGTTACCTGTCAACTGTTTTCATTGCTTAACTGTTGAAGTATTTGCAATTCAAAAACTTGTTTGTGTCTCAAATTCATAGAACTAGCTTTCCTTAAGTTTATTTCATCATAAGATATCATTTTCAGTTCACAAAGTTGATCCAAATCTCAAAAAAGTCAAATTTTCAGTTTTCTCAAAAAAGTCAAAGTGGTGAAACTCAGTTTTGGGCTCAAATAGGGTGAATTTTCTTGGATTCATTTCGGACCAATTTCAATGAAAATTGTAGGTTTAAAAGTTCACCTGGTCTTGTTTCTTATTATCATTTTGTGGAATTTTGTCAATTTTTAGAAGTCTCAAACAGCTTGTGAATGAGAGCTTATATGCCTGTGCAGAGCACTTAGCCTGCATTGTGTTTTGTGCAGATCTTGCATGTTTTCACAGAGCTCATTTGAGCTCATCCAGGTCTCTTCTTTGATTTATTAGTTCTCACCCAGGTCTAGTGTAAGTTCCAAGTTTTGGTTTTAGGTTTTAGCTTATTGATTGGCTTATTTTTAAGCTCATAGTAGACCCCCTTAAGCTGCTTTTAGTCTTAAGCTCAATTTCATCAAATCTTTGTAGATTGCAATTCTGTGGTTTAGGCTTGGTGAGACTTGTTGCATTTTGGCTCTTTTAGCTTATCCAAGCTTCTGTTTCAGTTTGGTGGCCCTTGGTGCTCACTAGCTTATTCCAAGTGCTTATTCCTTAGCACTTTGCACATCAGTTTCACATTCCTCCACATAACCCCATGTTTTTCCATTTTTCCTAGCTTCCTAATATTATTTTAGACTTTTCCTGAAATTTTCATATTTTTCCAAGCTTGTTTGCTATTTTTCTTAATTTAAATTAGTTTTTAAGCATTTTTAATTAGCATTTAATACAATTAATTAAGAAAAGGTTCAAAAAATAATTTTTCATTTTCTTAAGTTAAGATAAATATAAAAGTCAAAAAATATTTTTCTAGATTTTCTTAGTTAAATTTGTATTTTTAGATAATTTAATTAGTTTTTAATAGTTTTAATTCCTAGAAAATCCAAAATAATCGAAAAATACAAAATTGTTTTGAAAATTCTCTTTTGATATTTTAGATTTTTCTAAGTTTTAATTTTATTTTTCTAACTTTATTTCCTATTTTCTTGTATTTTAGGTTATTATTTAATAGTTAAAATAATTTTTAATTAATAATAATTAGATAATTAGTTGTAAAAATAATTTTCTTTTCTATAAATTTTCTTTTATCATTAGGTTTGTAAAATATCATTTTCATATTTTTAGGATTAATATTGTGTAAGTTTCACATTTTTATTTAGACGTTACGTAGTTTTAATTCGCTTTTATAAAACATAAAAACAAAAACATCATTTTAAATATAGTGATAGCGTTTATTTAATATTTTTTATCTTTTTAATTTCCTTTAATTTGCATTTAAATCCTTGTAGTTTATGAGCTTTTCCTGTAGTTATAATAATTCAAATCCCTTTCTCCGTTCAAATTCCTCGATCACTATTCGTTGGGTGATCCATTGCATAGCTCGCTGGGACATAACGACCCGGGGAAACCCTATACTCCCCGATCTTCATTGAGTTCGTGTTCGAACCGCTTTAAGTTTGTTACGGTCGGCCATTCACAAGTGGCGGTTTGAGTGATAAAACTTGACGGTTTGCACGCATCAAAATCGGTGCAGGAGTCATCATTTGTCTATATGTTGATGACATGTTGATCTTTGCTTACCAAAATTAGGTTGACTCGAAAAAGGAATTTTGTCATCAAGGTTCTCCATGAAAGACATGGGGAGGCCGATGTTATTCTTGGTATAAGAATTAAACATGAAAGTAAAAGAATTTCTATCTCTCGGCCTCATTATATTAAGAATCTGTCAAGAAATTCAATTAATTTGATTGTACTCCGTGAGTACACCTATGGATACTTGTGAGAAGTCGATGCCTAATAATGGCAAAGTTGTATCTCAACTTGAGTATTCTAGGTAATTGGCTTCGATGTATGCCATGACTTGTACAAGACCTGATATTGGTTTTGCGGTGAGAAAATCGAAAGGTATACTAGTAACCCTAGTGCCTCATCAACCGTGCGATTCAATGGTGCTGAAGTATTTGAAGAGAACTATGGATTATAGTCTCTCATATCTGGTTACCCATCGATGTTGGAAGGAAACATCGATGCAAGTTGATCAAGAATACTCAAGACAATTGCTCTACTAAAATGGGTCGGGTATTCTGGTGAAGGTGCAATTCTTGGGCATCCAAGAAGCAAACTTGCATCACCAGCCTCAACAATGGAATCGAATCTGTGGCCTTAGTCTCCTACCGTAAAGAAGTGAATGGTTGAAAAACTTGCTTCTTGAGATTCCATTGGCTAAACCTATAGCACCTATTTCTATCCGCATAGATAGCGCAGCTACATTGGCTAAGGCTTATAGCCAAATGTACAATGGTAAGTCTAGACACTTAGGTGTCGTGCATAGCATGATTCGTGAGCTTATCATGAATGGGGTGGTATCTATAAAGTTTGCTAGATCTCAATGTAACTTAGTCGATCACTTGACTGAAGGGATTAGCTAGAGACTTGGTTATAAAGTCCGCTAAAGGGACGGGTTCAAGTCCAACTTAGTCATCGAATGCTAGGACACCCAACTCCTCCTAAAGAAACTCGGGAGTCGAGTTCAATGTGGAAAGTTGAACATTCAAAGGATCGAGCACATGTTTATTTACATCCAAAGGTTGTGCTCGGAACCTACTGGAAAGGAGGATGAAGTCTTTACTTTAATGGTTAATTTTCTTTGAAAAGTGCTTGGCGGTGAGCATGACTAAAGAGGAACCACCTATGTAAATGTTGAAGTTTTGCCGCTTCAGAAGCTTTGGACTTTAGCTTCTATAACATTTATGAATTTGGATATGGACACATGGCTTGTATAGTGTCGTGAGTGATAAGTGTTTGAAAGCTCAGTGTAGTTATCTTCGTGTTCAAATGGGGTCAAGGGTTCAATTCTTAGAACCATTCGATTCTCTAATATTTGAACGTGTAATTACTAAGATGGAAATTCAATCCTCATGACATTTTCATTTATGCACATGTTTTGTTTGATGTTTGTTTTTCATGCAAAGGAAGTGAACTAAATTTGGGAGGATTGTTAGAAAAATTTAGTGCACTCTCAGGATTAGTTCACACCTTGTAATGGGTTAGGAGGTGCGGATGTACACCATAAGGTCCATGAACACCTCGACTCTAATAGTGGTTTGGATTGGTAGTGCTTGGTGAAAGTATTGTTGTGGTTACCACCGATTATCGTTGTTTCCCTTTGGCCGTATTTCCATCGGATGAGTGTTTCCATCAAGTGGTGTTTCCACCGAAGTGGTGTCTCATCGAAGTTGTGTTTACATCAAGCGTGGCGTTTCCACTAAGCGGTGTAACCACCGATGGCACCTATGAAGGTACCGGCGATAGTATCGCTTGTAACGGCTTTGACCTATTCAAGTGGCGGTTTAAAGCGCATTATGACGCATTCAATTGGTCATGTAACCACTAACTATTATGGGGATAATTATAGAGGCTATTAATGGGCGATTAATACTCATAATTCCATTGACTAGCCAAGTATTTTCCTATAAATAGGAGATCCGATTATGCATGAAAACACACGGAAAACCATTAACACTTATAAGCGAAAGGGTTAAAGAATTGTGCCTAATTCTCTAACTGCATTTGGTCTTATCCCAAGTAGATATTTGTGATACCCAGGCATTAGGGTCGAATAGTTTACTTTGGAAAGTGATAACACGATTTCAAGTGATATCCGGTAACCACCTAGTGGTATTCATTACTGCTGACCGTTTACTTGTTTCTGCTGAACAGTTGAGCTTAGTTGCTGAATTGATTATCTTCACCCTGCTTTGAGACGAATACACACCAACAACAAATAGATTGTTAATTAATGGAGTTACACAGTTTCAATAATATCTAATATTGTGAGTAAATTATTTTAGGAACCAAGATGTTTTATTTAGCAAAATCTGATCAAGTTGTTGCCTTGTAAGTTTACCAACATGAAGCTCACA